>JAZKJV010001616.1:0-279097 GCA_037367405.1 Ottelia alismoides
TCATCGCGTAAGGCTCCATCCTCAAGCAACGGGCTCCGGCCTGTACTTACACCCTATACTGGCTGAACGCAGATGCATCTACACATTTGAGTTTAGGCAGTCATGTTGTCTTTTAAAGTCTTTAAAAAAAAGAGAAAAAAAAGTTCTTGAATGAAGGAGTTGAATTAAATCCTCTAAATTCACACTTCCACCCAGGATCTGAAATGTTCAAGAAAGCATGATTTATGAGGTCTTGAGATTTTAGGTTAACCAGCCTTAACCATCAGGGTCTTAGACTTAATCATCCACATTTCCCTAGGTTTCTTGATTTGCATGCTATATTGCATGTTTAGTCTCTGACCTTAAGAATATGATCAGCACATCACATGCACGACTGTGGTTTCGATGAGATGAGTTGACTCTTCACTTGAGGGACTGGGATGAGGGATTCGAGTCTGGATTTGATCTAATGATGCTCAAGGATGGGATAAATTCTTTGTAGGCTTCATGAAACCTGAGTGTCAGCACTATTATCCAGTATGAGAACTTGGTTCTTATACTAATCTCTCGACATTGACCTAAGTGGCAGGGTGTGATAAAAAAATGTTGATCAGTGTGTGCCAACTCTTGGTAAAAGAAGTGGAGCTACCAAAAATACTACAAAGCAATGAAATGTCAAAGAAAAGCTCTCATTCCACAAAGTGAAATATCAAAGAGCTTCCACCAAAGGCGAGCGCTCCCAACCTTTTCAAAGTATCCACTTGGACCACCGCTATTAGGACCTGGAGTCGGGCTTGCACCCAAAAAGGGCCCTGCATCATAAATGCTACAAGTCTGGGTGTAGAATGTACGATAGGTACTCAAAAAGACACACCTCGGTGCATTCCCAAGAAAACAAGTGCAGACGGCTCCAACTTCTCTTGGCGGACGCACTGATCAACACCAAAAATATGTGTTGCGTAATAAGGCACTAGAAAGAATCCTTGTTTCAATGAGAGGGAGAGAAAGAAATGACACAATCCCATGCCCTCCATTACTGACATTCCATCTACAATTTTTAAAGTCTGACAACTAATGAGACGGTGGACTAGATGCAAGATTTGATTTATTCTCTAGTGTTGAGGATTGGGTCCTTAGGAGAATTTCTTGGACCAAGACCTTGGGTGACGTTTTGACTCTACTCTCGTGAACACAATCAACACTAAATGTCATATCCTTAGTTTATATGTATATCAGAGAGAGTCTGCACCATTCCATTTAGGCCAGCAGTGCAAACCACCACCTTACACCTTATAATCCCACCCACAGCAGTACCGGCAAGGCCAGCAGAGCCAATATAAATAGGTAGAATCACTCATCCTGTAGTCAGCAACAACAGACCCCACCCACTAGTAATTTGGGGTCCCTTACCTTGGCCATCCAGACTTTGACTGATAGGGTTCAGCAAATGCATAGCGATTACCATGGCGTAAGAATAGATCTTAACAGTGTCTCACGCTACCAGGATCAACAGATGGTGCCAAAGACCCCGATTCCCGCCCAGATTCAGGCCAACCCCTGTAGCATGAATTTGGGTCAACATCGACCATGAGATCAGGTATATAATTCAGATTATTCTCTATTTGAACATGAGATCCTTTTGTATGATAATGTTAATCATATGTGCCTCAGGAGCGGAAGGACTGTGACCATACCTGATTGGGCTCAGATTCATGAGGAAGACGCCACCAAGTCTATATCTGAGGAGAACTTGGAGGCAGAGGAGCAGCATCACCATCACCGTCACCGACAGAAACGGAATAAGAGGGATTTCAAAGTCCTCAAAACACCAAAGCAAAAAGAAGGAGAGGAGCACCAGCAACGAATCAAGCGAGCCTGATGAAGAGCCCGCACCTCCATCTGAGGAGGATGCACCAGGAGTAGCAAGTAGATGCACCACATGTTTCGTTTCATGAATTTCTTTCCAGTCGGATTCAGAGTCCAAGTCCTGTATAGAACTCAATTTCCCCATATGAATGAAAACATTTCAGTTTCAGAATCTGAGTTGTCTTCAAATAATCCCTTTCCCCCGTACCCTTAAGGGTGTGAAAGAAGAAATCTATAAAAATTCAAAAAGATGACCCTGAGATGGTTGAGTTTTGCAACAAATACATCAAGGTCACAATCCCCTTTGATAAGTACGTGGATATGACACCTGCCTTTCAGAAGTACCTTAACGTGAGATGCACGCTGATGAAACCGTGTTTCATGTCTCTAATTCACTGAAATTAACCCCCTATCTTAGACAAGGTGTCAATAAAAACCAGATAAAGTCTTGTAAATATCAGAGTCTTTGAATAAATTAAAAATACAAAAAATAGCATAAATAAAATTTGTGGTGTTTTTAACATTAAAAATGTCCTCAAAAATGTTTTCTATCTTTATTTGACCTCATCTCCATTTTTTGGTCAACATTAAAATTGTAGATCTCATCGAGATCTACAACTTCCATGTTTTGAGTTTTTCCAAATTCGGCCATCTACTCCCTCATAAATCAATTTCTTCATCGCAATAATCTGACTGGGCCACGTGGCTCTTTCTGGTAGAGCCACGTGGCCGCATCTCCTCGCGCCATGTGCCTAGCCCAGAAGTCGTGGGATGGAAGTCTGGACGCCTGAATCGCTACCGTTCATTCTGCAGCTATTCCTAGCCATCCGATCAAGCTCCAGATTCCATTGCTGCCGTCCGCTCGCGCCGGTTTCTCCTTGAGCCACATGTCACAACCAAAGCCTCACGATTACCTCCAGGCATTTCCATCCCAGCCATCTATCTCCGCTCAAACCTCAACCCTCCGATCGTCCTCCATCTGGGATCTGGGTCACCCCCAGCGCTATGCTCTTAGCACGCCATGTGGCACGCCCAATCACCCTCTGATCCAGCCGCCTTAGATCTCATCCAAATCGCTCGTTAGCGCTCGTCTGTCAGTCGTTGGATCTCAAGATCCAATGGACAAAGTTTCATCGTCTACCTCGTGATGCCCTCTCTCCCACGATTTCCCTCTCGCACAACCACCTCGCATTTCCCATTTTCTCCACCATCTCCGTCAACCTTCTCTCTCACTAACTGCCCCACGACGTACCCCCCATCACCCACCATCCTCGCATAACACCTGGACACCCACGTCGTCCTCTCCACTGCTCCATCTCTCCCACGCATGTCACGACCATCACCTGAAAACCATCACTTTCACCCCTTTAAATAACTCCCCTCAACCACCTCAGAACGTCGTCCACCTTTACGTGAGGGATCTGGCCCAGCACGCCTCCGCTCCTCGGTGACAATGAGGGGAGAGGCATGGAGCGCGAAGACCGCTATCTCCTCCGGTGTTGACCCGCCGCCTTCCATGGCTACGTCGCGGAGCTTCGCTTTTTCTCGAGCTGCCCCACCTGGCTGAGGGGGTCCAGCGAAGACCCGGGGTTCACATTGAACCCCAAGCCCAAGCCTCCGACCGCCATTATTTCGTAGGTAAGCTCCTTCAATCCCCCTCGTTTATTATTTAGTCTTCTCTTAATTAATCAGATCTCTACACACTCCTTCGCCCTCCATTGGTCACGTCGTCAGCTTCACCACATCACCTCCATTCATGCGCACATCTCCGATCACTCTAGTAGCCCCCCATAACCTCGAACTACTCCGACTCCCCTTCTCCGAGCTCGCCGGGAGAAGATCATCGGCCACACCCTTCTTCATCCCCCTCACGGCCGACCATCTCACATACTTCACACCACCCTTTCGCAAGAAGCTTCGGCTATTGGTACTAACAGTGCAGGTCCTAAATTCCTTAAACGGCCGGAGCCTCATCAGAGCAGAAGTTGAGAACTCCTCCTCCGGCGCTCCGGTGTCTATCATCGTCTCCAGACCGTGCTGCAGCTCGCCGGCACACCTACTTCATCGACGACATTTCAGGAGGCTCCGGGGAGATGCAGCATGGCCTAGCAAGGGAGGCGGAGCCCAGGACGTGTCGTCGAAGTCTTGGTTTCACCGCCCGCTGCAACCGAGGAGGAAGAAGCAACAGTCGTTGGATGCTCCTCCTCGGAGCTCATCCAATGGCTCAGAAGAAGCCACGTCGCCATCTCACGCAACCTACAGGTACCATAGGATCCTTGTGATCTGATGGTCTTCGATGGTCCACGTGTCAGCGCCAAAGCTTCTCCGAGCCTCATCACCAGACCAGCGGGCTCGGGTGCCCCGAGCCTATCCCAAGCCTCCCCAGAGCATCGAGCCTCATCCGAGCCCGCTGGAGGCTCGTACATTCTGAGCCTAGCCAAAGCTTCCCCATGCCTCTTCCAAGCCTGGATGTTCACCGAGCCTGGAGTGCACGTGCAAGTCACGTGCGGCCAAGGCAATTTGCAGGGAGGCCCACCATATTCTTCAAAATTTGCATATAGATCTTGAGACCACGTGCTATCCATGCACGCATCGGGTATTTTGCAACCGACCCTTGCGGGTTTGAATAATTACATAAATACCCCCGCATGTGTAGGATAATCATAGGGAAGGTCTTGTGCCTTATTTTATTTGCACTTTAGTTCCTCACAGAGACCTGTTTGCTATTTATCTTTCATGTTTTCTTGCATTCATGCCCCTGTCTTCTTTTATGCATATCTTGAGCATCATATCTTCGATTGAGTCAATTTCAGTGGCGTTTTGAAGCTCTTTTCATTGTCTTCTTTATGGCATGCTTGGTCTTTCAGAATTAACACTACGAGTTTTGATGTATTATTTTATTGGTTGTGTCTTTATTTCAATGCTTCTCATGCCTGATTTTTACATGAATGAAAAATAGTTTCAATTATTTGACCCTGATTAGACCTTTGATTAAATAGCTCAAGTATTCACGTAATTCAAGCATATTTTTGCATTGCATTTAATTGCATCTATTTCATGATAAAACTCAAGTAATAAAAAATGCATGTTTCATGTTTACATAATGTGTATTGTCCTGTCTTCATGCATTCATCGATTTACTATTTATTGATCCAAAACTTAGTTAAATGAATAAGAGTCTAAATACGATGAGAGAGGCACGTGTCCCTGAGTTCGACCTTGGGATTGCCTAAGCAAAATATAAAATACAACTATTTGATTTTATTGACATATTTATTAGATGGTTTTTTTGCGGACCGAAATTCAGCCCCGACTGCAAATGGACCACTAAGTGTTAATTCTACATTATTAAAAGGGTTGAATTTGCGGCTCGTCAAATGGCGTCGTTGCCTGGGACATGGCACAACTTTTGTCTTGTTTGGATTTTTATGTACTTAATTAAGTGTTTTTTTACGTAGGTCAAGTTGTCATTAGTCTTGCATTATAAAATTTTTTCTTTTCGATTGATATCTAACCTTTGCTTTTGTGACAAGGCCCTTGATGTTCAAGGAGGCGAGAAGCAGGTGCTTCCCCGCTGCGAGAAAGCCGCAAAAGCATTCTTGAAGCAAGTCGAAAAGAAAGAAAAAAATGTTTTTTTGCACATTATTTCATCTCTTGTAATAATCGCCTTTACTGCGGTCTTCGATCGAAGACTCGCGCTTGTAAATGAACGAATTATATGTGATTGTGTGGGATCGTTCCCACTTGAGTGTCGACCTAGGACTTGGCACACGGCTCTTCGAGCTTCTTTCACCTTATTATTTGCGTGTTTGCTTGTAGGTAGGACACACTTCTATTATAGACGCACATAAAATACACTTCACTTACCAAATTAAAAGATATTCTTCCCCGCTAATAGAAGCATGTTAGGTGCGGATTTTTATTGACTTGCATACATATGATTTTGGTTTTCAAAACAGTCCAAATTTTCACGTATTTTCGCCAAGGCACTGCATGTTTTCTTGCTTAGCCTAGATCCTGGTTTTTATCGATTATATGGTTTTTCTTGATTTCCCTCCTAGATTGATCACCTAGGTTAATGTAAAATGGGAATGAGCGGTAGACGATGATTGCTTGGTTTATGTGCTCACCTTAATTCAGTGATAACCTTAAGCAAAATAATTGGGATTGTTAATTGCAAGCCAACCTAAAAATGGAGTAAAATTTTGGTTTTGGAGAGCAACACCCCTCGTTTATGCAGTTGGTTTTACTTAACATTTTTCACGTAAAAGAGAATGTTTTAATCACCAATAAAAATGACAAGATAATAAACCAACACCTGTTGGTTTCATGTGTGAGTTGGTGAATAAAAGGGTTTTTGCATGCTTGTTTGAGCCTTGTTTGCTCCGAAAACCTCCCTTGAGCCTTAGGTACTCCATCGATCTCCGAAGATTCATCCACTCATTTGTATATCCATCCGTCTTCTTCGTTCACCTCGGGTCTCTCCCAACATCAACTCTCATCTTTATACTTAAGCTATTCTCAGCCTAACTATAGGAGGAACCCGAGTCCCCGTGATTTTCTTTACTCAACTTTCCTTGCCTCAATACTTAGGTTATTTCTAACCTAAGTATAGGGGGAGCCCTCCTTAGTTTCCGTATATTTTCTATATTTAAATGGACCTATGGACTTGTATCATCTAGTGATATGAGGACATAGTAAAGTTTAAGTATAGGGGGGTATATCGTATATACAGTATGTATACTTTAGCTAAAACCTAGAAAATTTGAAAAATTTATAACTTTTTGGGATGAAGTAAAATTCTTTGAACTAAGTGGATAAAATTGTTTTCAAGGCTTTCGATATTATGTTACACTATTTTATAGAAAAATATTTTGAAAATGATTTGAAAAATGAGTTTCTCTTGTTTTGAAATATCTTTTGAAAATGTTTTGAAAATCTTTATTTGTGTGACATGGTATTGAAATTCTTTTTTGTTTCAAGGAAAGATGAGTCTGACATGTGTTTCTAACCTCTAAAATTCCATAAAATTGAGAAAAAATCAAAAATCTTTAATAGTCATTAGTGACTACTAAGCCCAAATAAGTAGTCGCGTTCAGTGAGGGGTTCGCCCTTAGCAGAGTAGGTGATTTAGAGGACATCACGTAAGGCTCCGTCCTCAAGCAACGGGCTCCGGCCTGTACTTATACCTATACTGGCTGAACGCAGATGCATCTACTCATTTGAGTTTAGGCAGTCATGTTGTCTTTTCAAGTCTTTAAGAAAAGAGAAAAAAAAGTTTTTGAATGAAGAAGTTGGATTAAATCCTCTAAATTCACACTTCCACCCAAGATCTGAAATGTTCATGAAAGCTTGATTTATGAGGTCTTGAGATTTTAGGTTAACCAGCCTTAACCATCAGGGTCTTAGACTTAATCATCCATTTCCCTAGGTTTCTAGATTTGCATACTATATTGCATGTTTAGTCTCCGACCTTAAGAATATGATCAGCACATCACATGCACGACTGCGATTTCGATGAGATGAGTTGACCCTTCACTTGAGGGACTGGGATGAGGGATTCGAGTCTGGATTTGATCTAATGATGCTCGAGGATGGGATAAATTCTTTGTAGGCTTCATGAAACCCTGAGTGTCAGCACTGTTAGCCAGTATGATAACTTGGTTCTTATACTAATCTCTCGACATTGTCCTAAGTGTCAGGGTGTGATAAAAAAAAATGTTGATCAGTGTGTGCCAACTCTTGGTAAAAGCAGTGGAGCTAGCCAAAAATACTACAAAGCAATGAAATGTCAAAGAAATGCTCTCATTCCACAAAGTGAAATATCAAAGAGCTTCCACCAAAGGCGAGCGCTCCCAACCATTTCAAAGTGTCCACTTGGACCACCGCTATTAGGACCAGGAGTCGGGCTTGCATCCAAAAAGGGCCCTACATCGTAAATGCTACATGGCTGGGTGTAGAAGGTGTGATAGGTGACGGGTCCGTAATCGCGCGTGTAAAAGATTGCTTTTAATGTTCGAGTGTGAAAATAATAAATGTCGTTCGTTGTAGGCGGCGATCGGAAACAGTCAAGAAATAACCACAAATTTTTAATCAATTTTAATCGAGTGGTTTTTATGTTTATTTTACTTGGGCAAGTCCCAAGATCGATCACAAGGAGGTAAAGGAACAACCTAGATTAATGTCTATTCAATTTCGGGTTCGGTTTTCAAGGCGGTCTTTTTTTGGATTTTTCAATGCAATAAAGGGATGCAAAAATGCAAATTCGGCCTATTTTAGGGACTAAAATGTAAATCTCAATCAAACGATGTCCAAAAAATACGAAACTTGGCCACAATGCAAAATACGATGAAATGAATGCACTGTAAATTTTTGGAATTTTTGGATGCAATATGAATTTTTTATGAATTTTTAAATGCAGAGAGAATGATTTTCAATATTTAATTATAATAAATATTAAACCTACTTATTTTCAAGAGATAAAATATCTAAGATCTATCACTAGGTGATAGATCCCAGAAAAATCCTAAATCTTGAAATGTGGGGTCTAATACCTATTAAAAATTAAATAATGAAATATGCAAAATGATTTTTTACAGTGCAAGTTATGCATGCAAATGCAAAGATTTTTTTAGGCACAATGTCAACCAAAATAATCTCTACAATATGTGATTTTTCGGAGATTTTAAAGCAACGGTTAATTAACTATGAATTTCAGAGCACAGATTGGGCAAAATATTCCAATTTACACAAAACAATTATTTATTAATTAACCGTAAATCACAAAAATGTCCACAGTATCTCAAAATGTAGAGAATTAAGCGATGAACAACGTGCTATTTTTGTATAAATAAAATGATGTCTAGAAGAGGTTCAAAACAAAGGGATAACATAGGGGTATAAATGCAGTAAATATAAAATAAAATAAATAAAAAATGTGCATACGGGGACCTAAGTGAATTACCTATACTTCAGGGGGTGATATGCAAATTTCCCAAGGGAGAACGTACGGTGCATGTGCTCTTGGGTGACTGGCCTTGAGCAGTATATGAAGAAACGGTAGGGGTGCGACTGCAATATGCCAGTGGGCACGTGCACGGCACGTGACCCCTGGGGTTGGGCTTTGCCGACGTTCCCCGCCTCACGTGCTCAGCACGTGGCGGGGCCCTCGAGCCTCGAGCCCGGCCTGCGGTGGTGGCGATGAGGTGGAATGACGGCCGTGCTTCTGTGGCTGGGAACACGGCGGAGCTGCTGCTGTCGTCTGGTGAAGATGCGAGCGGCTGGCGGAGCTCCGGTGGGTGCGGCGGAGTCGGCCAAGGCGAGGTTGTTGGTGAAATAGTTGGCTGGAGGCGAGGCGTTGTCGTCGAAGGCGGAGGAGTCCCGGCCAAAGGCGGAAGGTAGGCCGGAGAGCTCCTGGAGGCTGAAGTCGATGAAGGGGGGACGTCGGTGGAGCTTGTCGATGACGAAGGTCGGAGTGAGGCGGCTGGTTGTCGATGGAGTAGCAGAGTCGCGGAGGCAGTGCCGATGACGTTGGAGACGACCGGTGAAGCGAGTCGGAGCCGTGGATTGAAGTCGAGGCGAAGAAGCTTTCTCGATGTCGGTGGAGCTCGATGCAAAGGCAGAGCAGCAGTTGTGGTCGGCGGAGTAGCCGGTGCTCGATGGCGCAAGGCGGAGTCGAAGGCGGTGGGAGTAGCTCCTGGAGGAGCTTAGAGTGGAGATTGAAGGTCGGAGACGATGGACGTAGGCTCGACGGAGGACCGGAGCGAAGCACGGCAGCACGAGGCTGCAAGTTGCGACGGGGCTGGGAAGCCCTCGGATCTCGCCGTAGCGGCGGCGAGGCCGGGCTGTCACCACCGGCTTGCCTGGACGTTATGTATATCGGCGGATAAGGAGGTCGGTGGCGTTGGGTCTCTTAAATAGGATGAGAGCGGAGGTGGTTTGGGGAGGTGTTGGCGCGCGAGATTAGCGGGAAGGCGGAGATCTCGGGGCGGCCGTTGCGAGATGGGAGGAGCGGCGGCGGCGGTTGTGAAGATTGGGGACGGGCGGTCAAAAGGGGGCGCAGGGAAGAAGATGGGTCTCTAGCCGTTCGATCGGTCGAGATCGGACGGCCGGGAACGTGCCACGTGGCGGTCAATGGGAAAGAGGGGCACGTGCGGAGCACGTGCCTGGGAGGCACGTGCGGGCGTATATTTTTTTAATTTTTTTAATTTTTTTTAATTTTTTTATAAAAATAATATAAAACGTCCAAAAATCAGTGACACGTGGCGGCCTCTGAGGCTGCCACGTGTCAGCACCAGAAAAATTCCAGAATAAATACCTTTGTAAAATCAATAAAAAAATAGCAAATGACCTCGGATCGAAAATGTTCCTTCCTGAAAAATCCTCGTCTCGACGAGATCTACAACTTTCATGAAGACATCAAAGCCAAATTCGGTTAAATGTAAAAAGTGAATTTTTTGGGGTATCCCATGTACATAGAATACCTTGATTTTTGGGTTTTGTAATTTTTTTGTCATTTTTTAAGCACGATAAAAATCCGGAAAAATATAGAGAAATCAAAGATAAATAAAAGACACCTAGTTATAATTTTTTTTTGGATTTTAATGATAAAGAAACTATTTACATAAAATACAGGTCAAAAGCCGCGAAAATATATTATGTACAAAAGAGGCCAAAACCCAACTTTCACATACGAGTTCCGATTCACTTGAACTTGGTCTTGTTTTGAAGATAATTGAATGTGCATTAGTTCAAAAATGAGTAGGATCTAATCGGACACTGGATGGGGAAGATATGGGGCTTTTAGTCCGAAAAATACTGAAACTAGGGTTTGGGTTTTTGGTCCACTTAACAGGGTTAGTGATTTTTTTGTATTTTTTTATTTATTCTTGTTAGTGATATGTACATAGTGGAGGTGGTTTTGGATTATGCGGTGTTAGCATGAAGGATTTAAAAATAGGGGAAGTTAGGCTATTGACAGGTCATTTTTGGCTTGGATTTTTGGCTTCTTATTTTATGCAGAAATTAATGCTAAAATGCAATTCTTATGAAATCATGCATAAATACTAATTATACGAAATAAATGCAGAAATGCAGTTGATTTTGAGGGACTTGAGCTTAATTAATGAGACTTAGAGTGGTGAATCCGAGATTCATCAATAGGTACTCAAAAAAGACACACCCCGGTGCATTCCCAAGAAAACAAGTGCAGACAGCTCAAACATCTCTTGACGGATGCACTGATCAACACCAAAAATATGTGTTGCATAATAAGGCACTAGAGAATCCTTATTCCAATGAGAGGGAGAGAAGAAAGGACACAATCCCATGCCCTCCATTACTGGCCTTCCATCTAAATTTTTAAAGTCTGACAACTAATGAGACGGTGGACTGGATGGAAGATTTGATTTATTCCCTAGTGTTGAGGGTTGGGTCCTTAGGAGAATTTCTTGGACCAAGACCTTGGGTGACGTTTTGACTCTACACTCGTGAACGCAGTCAACACTAAATGTCATATCCTTAGTTTATATGTACATTAGAGAGAGTCTGGATAACTAGAGGAATTGGGTGCCTCTTGATTAAGGTTGGGTTGAGCTCTAAGATTTTGGATCTCTAAATTTAAGAAGACTTGAACAGATCGGATCCTGTACGCACATGCACAAGGAGGTTAATCCAGTTCATTGATGTTCTTTGATGCTCGGGGACGAGCATAGTTTAAGTATAGGGGGTTGATGAAACCGTGTTTCATGTCTCTAATTCACTGAAATTAACCCCCTATCTTAGACGAGGTGTCAATAAAAACCAGATAAAGTCTTGTAAATATAGGAGTCTTTGAATAAATTAAAAATACAAAAAAAATAGCATAAATAAAATTTGTGGTGTTTTTAACCTTAAAAATGCCCTCAAAAATGTTTTCTATCTTTGTTTGACCTCATCTCCATTTTTGGTCAACATGAAACATGTAGATCTCATCGAGATCTACTACTTTCATGTTTTGAGTTTTTTCCAAATTCGGCCATCTACTCCCTCATAAATCAATTTCTTCATAGTAATAATCAGATTGGGCTACGTGGCTCTTTCTGGTAGAGCCACGTGGCCGCATCTCCTCGTGCCACACGCCTGGCCCAGCAGCCATCGGATGGAAGTCTGGAAGCCTGAATCACTACCATTCCTTCTGCAGCTATTCCTAGCCATCCGATCAAGCTCCAGATTCCATCGCTGCCGTCTGCTAGCATCGGTTTCTCTTTGTGCCACATGTCACAACCAAAGCCTCACGATCACCTCCAGACATTTCCATCCCAGCCATCTATCTCCGCTTCAAACCCCAACCCTCCGATCGTCCTCCATCTGTGATCTGGGTCGCCCGCCAGCGCTAAGCTCTTAGCATGCCACGTGGTGCGCCCAATCACCCTCTGATCCAGCCGCCTTAGATCTCATCCAAACCGCTCGTTAGTGCTTGTCTGTCAGCCATTGGATCTCAAGATCCAACGGCCAAAGCTTCATCGTCTACCTCATGTTGCCCTCTCTCCCACGATATCCCTCTCGCACAACCACCTCGCCTTTCCCATTTTCTCCACCATATCTGTCAACCTTCTCTCTCACTAACCGCCCTACGACGTACCCCCATCACCCACCATCCTCGCGCAACACCTAGACACCCACGTCGTCCTCTCCACTGCTCCATCTCTCCCACGCAAGTCACGACCATCACCTGAAAACCACCACTTTTGCCCCTTCAAATAACTCCCCTCAACCACCTCAGAACGTCGTCCACCTTTACGTGAGGGATCGCCCAGCACGCCTCCGCTCCTCGGTGACAGCGAGGGAGCAACATGGAGTGCGAAGACCACTATCTCCTCCGGTGTTGACCCACCACCTTCCATGGCTGCATCGCGGAGCTTCGCTTCTGCTCGAGTTGCCCCACCTGGCTGAGGGGGTCCAGCGAAGACCCGAGGTTCACATCGAACCCCAAGCCCAAGCCTCCGACCGCCATTATTTCCCAGGTAAGCTCCTTCAATCCCCCTCGTTTATTCTTTAGTCTTCACTTATTAATCAGCTCTCTACACACTCCTTCGCCCTCCATTGGTCACGTCGTCAGCTTCACAACATCACCTCCATTCACGTGCACATCTCCGATCACTCTTCTAGCCCCCTATAACCTTGAACCACTCCGACTCCCCTTCTCCGAGCTCACCGGAGAAGATCGTCGACCACACCCTTCTTCATCCCCCTCATGGCTGACCATCTTACGCACTTCACACCACCCTTTCGCAAGAATCTTCGGCTATTGGTACTAACAGTACAGGTCCTAAATTCCTCAACGGTCGGAGCCTCATCAGAGCAGAAGTTGAGAGCTCCTCCTCCGGCGCTCCGGTGTCTATCATCGTCTCCAGACCGTGCTGCAGCTCGCCCGCACCACCTACTTTATCGACGACATTTCAGGAGGCTCCGGGGAGATGCAACGTGGCCTAGCAAGGGAGGCGGAGCCCAAGAGGTGTTGTCGGAGTCTTGGTTCCACCGCCCGTTGCAGCCGAGGAGAAAGAAGCAGCAGCCGTTGGATGCTCCTCCCCGGAGCTCATCCAACGGCTCAGAAGAAGCAACGTCGCCATCTCGCACAGCCTACAGGTACCGTAGGATCCTCATGATCTGACGGTCTTCGATGGTCCACGCTTCAGCGCCAAAGCTTCTCCGAGCCTCATCACCAGACCAGCAGGCTCGGGTGCCCCGAGCCTCCCCAAAGCATCGAGCCTCATCCGAGCCCAAGCCTTGAGGCTCGTACATTCCGAGCCTAGCTGAAGCTTCCCCAAGCCTCTTCCGAGCCTGGATGTTCACCAAGCCCGGAGCGCGCGTGCAAGTCACATGCGACCAGGGCAATTTACAGGGAGGCCCACCAGATTCTTCAAAATTGCATATAGGTCTTGAGACCATGTGCTATCCATGCGTGCCTGTATTTTGCAATCGACCCCCTGCGAGTTTGAATAATTACATAAATACCCCCACGTATAAGGGATAATTATAGGGAAGGTCCTGCACCTTATTTTATTTGCACTTTAGTTCCTCCCAGGGACATGTTTGCTATTTATCTTTCATGTTTTCTTGCATTCATGCCCCTGTGTTCTTTTATGCATATCTTGAGCATCATATCTCCGATTGAGTCGATTTCAGTGGCGTTTTAAAGCTCTTTTCATTGTCTTCTTTATGGCATGCTTGTCTTTCAGATTTGACACTACGAGTTTTTATATATTATTTTATTGGCCAAGTGTCTATATTTCAATGCTTCTCATGCCTGATTTTTACATGAATAAAAATATTTCAATTATTTGACCTTGATTAGACCTTTGATTAAATGGCTCAAGTATTCCCGTAATTCGGGTATATTTTTGCATTGCATTTAATTGCATCTATTTGCATGATAAAAAATCAAGTAATAAAAAAATGCATGTTTCATGTTTACATAATGCGTACTGTCATGTCTTCATGCATTCATCGACCTACTATTTATTAATCCAACACTTAGTTAAATGAATAAGAGTCTAAATAAGATGAGAGAGGCTCATCTCCCTAAGTTCGACCTTGGGCTTGCCCAAGCAAAATATAAATAAAACCATTTGATTTTATTGACATATTAAATTAGATGTTTTTTTACGGACCGAATTCAGCCCGACTGCAATGACCACTGAGTGTTAATTCCACACTATTAAAGGGCTGAATTTCCGGCTCGTCACACACCTACTAGGGTCAGCAGGAAAACAAGGAACCGTATTGAAAAGCACGTTTTGTCAGTAGCCACTACTTGCGCCATCAAAAATGTGTTTCCAAGGAAATGAAGGGACATGGGTGCCCATTATTTGGTGAGTCATGTCGATGACACTACGTTTGCACGCACTCTCCTAGATAATGGATCTTCAATTAATCTGAAGCCAACAACCCTCTATGAGCGGCTAAATCTAGGACCTCTTATGAAATGCAGAGCTCTACTCCAGTTTGCATACAAATCCACTAAGAGGTCCAAGGGAGAATTAAGGAATATTATCATCAATGTCGAGGGTCGGGATTAGATGGTGGACTTTACAGTCCTTTATATGGAGACCCCACGAAATTGGAGAGATTCCCATATCATTCTTGTAAGGCCATTCCTTAGAACAGCATGGGCCATATTTGATTATAAGATCGAGAAAATTCAATTCCAAACTCCAGACGGAGATGAGGAGCTTGAAATGAAGCAGACAAGGTGGTAGAGGCCAGATCCGAATCAAGCACCGAGTACACTTCGTCAGAAGAAGATTGTCTTCATGTAGACACCATTGGGCCATGGAGACAGAACCCAGCTAGAACTGATGAGTCCATCTCCGCTGGAGAGAATTTTGTACATGAGATAGTTTGCGAGATCATTAGGGACGAACAAAGCACAGATCATACAGAGAATGCATCTCCTTACATCTTCGATGACACAAAGGCCCAAATGGGTTTATCACTCCTTCCCTCTTTAGGACAATCAGAAGATGTGGATGATGAGTTGGGCGTGGCTTTTGTCGATTACTTGGATACTTTTGACGATCCGACTCTAGAGTTGAGTCAGTTGCTGGGAATTACTTTAGAGACATATCCAGCCACTACCCGCACAGAGCTAGAATTGATTGAGCCAGATTTTCTCGATGACCACACTTTACCTAAGCTCAAACCATTACCCACAACACTGAAATATGCCTTCCTTGTGAGACAAGAGAGGAAATTTTCAATCATCAGTTCGCGATTGACCGAGGAGCAAGAATCTCGCTTGCTAGAGATCCTGAAGAAAAACCGCAAGGCAATAGGCTGGAGCATCTCCGACCTCCACGGGATAAATCCCACTCTGTGTTCGCATCATATCTACCTTAATAATGAAGCTAAACCCTCTCATGAATTCCAACGCAGGTTGAATCCAAATTTATGAGAGGTAGTGAAGAAAGAAATTGAGAAATGGTGCGACGTGGGTTTTATTTATCCCATCTCCGATTCCAAGTAGGTGGCACATATCCATGTTGTCCTGAAAAAGTCGGGAATTCAGACGACCACCAATGAGGATGGAAAGGAGATCGTGACACGAGTACCTACATCATGGCATGTCTGTGTGGATCACAGACGCTTGAATGTTGCGACGAAGAAAGATCATTTTCCCTTACCCTTTATCAATCAAATCTTTGAAAGGTTAGCGGGAAAGGAATTCTTCTGTTTCTTAAACGGGTTCTTAGGTTACAATCAAGTAGCTATTGCTCTTGAGGACCAGGATAAAACCACATTCACATGCCCCTTTGGTACCTATGCTTTCAGGTGCATGCCCTTTGGGTTATGCAATGCTCTCGGTATATTTCAAAGGTGCATGATGTTGTATTCGCCAAGATAGTCGGTGAGTTTCTGGAAGTCTTCATGGATGACTTCTTGGTCCACGGTGATTCCTTCAACTCATGTCTTAGAAATTTGGACCACATCCTTGAAAGATGTTGTGAGGTCAATATGGTGCTCTCCTGGGAGAAAGTCACTTCATGGTGACGGAGGGCATTGTAGTGAGGCATGTCATCTCCAAGAGAGGAATGGAGGTTGACCCTGCTAAGGTGGACGTGATCAGACGACACCAACCACCAACCAATGTAAAACAGTTGTGGTCATTCCTCAGGCCTGTTGGATTTTACAGGAGATTTATTAAAGATTTTTCAAAGATCGTCCGACCGTTAACTAAGCTTTTAGGCAAAGACATGGAGTTTATTGTTGATCATAAATGTCTTGATGCCTTTAAGCAACTTCAAGGGATGATCACGGACGCCCCTATCCTACAAGCCCCAGATTGGTCTCTTCCTTTTGGGATCATGACGAATGCCTCAGATTTTGTCGTTGGGGCTGTGTTAGGACAGAGATGGGACAGTGCCCCGTTTGCTATATATTACGTAAGCGAAGTGCTTGATCCTGCTCAGCGTAACTATACAGTTACCGAAAAAAAGAGAGAGGAAAAATGCAGAATCTCCAAAAGTGAACATGCTAGATTGGAAAGTAAAATGCTTGCCGGAGTTTGTATACAAGTTTAGAAAAAAAAGCTTCAAAATTTGCAGCTGGATGACTTGGCTACACTGGCCAAGCATCCTAGGATAGGTAGCTACACTGGCTACCGTCCATTCTTCTCTCTACCCCCTCTTCTTGAGTCGGTTGCACTTGAATACCCCGCTCCTCGAGGACAGAGTTATTGGACTGGAGAATTAGAGTTACCTTGTTAGGGGAGGCTGGTTCTTTGCCATTTCTAATGTGGAGAGCTATATTTCACTTACACATTACAAGTAAGATTCATGGTCATCAGAATTTGCGTATGAGTATTTGTTCTGACCTGACTTTTGAGGCGATTTGAATAGAAGACTTATGTAACTTAAAGGTTGTTAGGTTCTTAAATTCCATTCCCAACAAAGATTCTGCCACACTATTAATCCAAATGTCGAGTCAAGCTCCATTTTCACCTTTTGTTCATGACCTTGGTATGGAACCCAATCTCATTTCACTTTTGCATTTCATTTTAGTTGCTCAGGGACGAGCAAGGTTTAAGTATAGGGGGTTGATGAATCTGTGATTCATCACTCTAAAAGTTGAAAATAGAGCTTTGTTCCTGAGTAATTTGCTGCATTTCAGTATTTATATTGCATAATTAGCATTCATGCATGTGTAAATAATATCTGCATTTTAGCATGCATATTCGCATTAAATAAGGAGCCAATTCACCTTTAAATATTCACATGTATATTAGCTAAATTCACCTATTTGAATTATCTTATACTAAATCCAAATCCAATAAAATCAACTCTATAGTGTATATATTACTAACACTAAAAAAGGAAAAATATCAAAAAAATACTAACTTGTAAAACTGTCCAATAAAATCCAAATCCAAGTTTGAGACTATGAACCTTAAAATATGCATATCTCTCTCATACAGTGTCCGATTTAGGTCTACTCACTTTTAAATTTTTATATACATTCAAAGACCTTCAAAAAAGACTAATTTCATAAAAATCAGAGATCGTATGTGAAACTTGGGTTTTGGGCCCTATTGTATATTGTACATGTTGACCATAATACCCTCCATTTTATCTTTTTATTTTCTTAATTATTAAAAATCCAAAAATATATTAATTTGTAAATATTCCTTTCATATTTCTCTAACTTTATTTTGATTTTTCTCTAAATTAAAATGACAAAAAAATTGCAAAATATAAAAATGTGGTATTTTATACCTATAAGATACCACCCAAAAATACACCTTGTACATATGACTTCCTTTGATTGTCGACCCTTCACGGAAGTTGTAGATCTCGTCGAGACGAGCAACTTTCGTGTTGACCATTTTTGATTTGACCTTTTTGATATTTCTTTTTTATTTTTCTTTCTATATAAATTTAGATCTTTTAGGGAGCGACACGTGGCAGCTCCTTGAGTCGCCAAATGTCACCCATTTTTATTATTTTTTACTTATTTTATTTTATTTTATTAGTTATTTTAATTTAATTAATTAATTAATATGTTTTTATTTATTTTAAATAAATAAAAATAAGCGGCCACGTGGCCATTCCCGGGCGCGTCACGTGGCATCTCCTCTTTCACCCAGTCACGTGCCCAACACCTGACTACGCCTCCCCTCCCTTCCGCATTTGCGGTCAAACCACACACCTCTACTCCTTCTTCCGCGCGCATGCGCCTGCATCCTCCGCCTAGGTTGCACATCCATGCTCCCTTCTCGCTCTCTCTCTCTCTCTACGCCTCTCTCCCCATTTCCTTCGACAACCGTCGGCGACCCACTCCACTCGCTCACTCGCTCACGCGTACCTGCTCCATCGCATGCACTCACCCATGATCCGCTCCTCCTTCAACTTCCCATAAAAGCCCTCCTCCTCCATCTTTCAATCACCCGCCACTATTGCGAGGTTAACCACCAGCCTCGAAGCTCTCATATGTGATAGAGATGAGTCGCTCCTAGTAGGCGACGACGGCGAGCAACCTCCGACGAGATCCAGAAGGAAGCATCCCCTTCTGCTGCAGCTGCTCGTGTAGCCGCTGAGCTCCAGCCAAGCCAGGCTATCGAGTGATAACAAGGTGGAGCATTGACTCTAGCAAACCAGGCATAATTCGTATAGGTGAAATCCCTTTCTTTTCTTCTCTCTTTTTCCTTTCTCTTCCTCCATTATTCTCTGTTATCTTATTCTGCAACAATACTTTCTCTCTCATCAATCCACCTCCGTACATTCATCAAATCTTAAAGTTATTAATACTTTCAGGGATAAATCATGTATTGGGAATGTAATGGTGAATTTTATTGATTTTTTTGGAACAATTTTCTTGAACCAATTGATTGAAAACTCGCTCCAGCTAAACAAATACCTTAAGTTCCTCTGTTCACAAGGGGAACTTCCCATGTTTCATCCTCCCATCTCAGATCCCTCTTCCATCTTCTTCTTCTTCTTTCCTCTACCATGGTAGAACAAATCCAAAAGAAGGTCACAGACCTTGAGGCGCTTTTACGATTATCGAAACAAGTGGAGGAATTAACTGAGAAGGTAGGCAAGATACAACTATATGCCCCTTCTGCACCACATGTATCTGTACATCGAGTTCATCTAGTACAGGAGCAGGTACAGGGGCCTCAGAGCAGCTGGGTTGAGGAGCAGTAGTGCACTCAGCAGGAGCAGCATGTACCCCCACAGGTGGAGTCAGTCTACGAGGAGCCTCCGCATGTGTTTGAGATCAATGGGTAGTGGTACAATCATGACCCCATCAGTAGACAATCGGGGATAGGGAGTGACCAGCAACACTAACCACCTTAGCTTACCAGGAAACCAGCTCCGTCCCCACACCGCGCTTTCTGCAGTCCAGGCCAGGACAAGGATACCAGCCTCAGCAGCACTAGCAGCAGCGCACATTCCATTTGGGCCAGCAGGGCCCACCACCACCTTACACCTCACAATCCCACCCACAACAGTACCATCAAGGCCAGCAGGGCCAATAAAAATAGCAGAATCACTCATCCTCTAGTCAGCAGCAGCAAGCCCCGCCCACTAGTGATCTGGGG
The DNA here is from genome assembly GCA_037367405.1 of Ottelia alismoides. Taxonomy (NCBI): domain Eukaryota; kingdom Viridiplantae; phylum Streptophyta; class Magnoliopsida; order Alismatales; family Hydrocharitaceae; genus Ottelia; species Ottelia alismoides. The sequence goes on from JAZKJV010001616.1 coordinate 19,925, forward strand.
TCCCTCACCTTGGCCATCCAGACTTTGACTGATAGGGTTCAGCAGATGCAGAACGATAAACATGACGTAAGAACATATCTGAACCGTGTCTCACGCTACCAGGACTAGCAGATGGCACCAAAGACCCCAATTCCCACCAAGGTTCAGGCCAACCCCAATAGCATGAATTTGGGCCAGCATCGACCACGAGATCAGGTATATTATTTAGAGTATTCTCTATCTGAACATGAGATCCTTTTGTATGATAATATTAATCATATATCCTTCAGGAGCAGAAGGATCGTGACCATACCTGATTGGGCACAGATACATGAGGACGACGCCACCAAGTCTCTACCTGAGGAGAACTTGGAAGCAGTGGAGCAGCATCACCACCACCATCACCGACAGCAGCGGAATAAGAGGATTTCAAAGTCCTCAAAACACCAAAGCAAAAAGAAGGATAGGAGCACCAGAAATGAATCAAGCAAGTTTGATGAAGAGCATGCACCTCCATCTGAGGAGGATGCACCAGGAGTAGCAGTAGATGCTCCACCTATTTTGTTTCATGAATTTCTTTCCAGACAGAGTCGAAGTCAGAGTCAGAGTCCCAGTCCTATTTAGAACTCAGTTTCCCATTTGAATGAAAACATTTCAGTTTCAGAATATGAGTTTTCTTCAATAATCCCTTTCCTCCGTACCCTTAAGGGTGGAAAGAAGAAATCTAAAAAAATCCAAAAAGATGACCCTGAGATGGTTGAGTTTTGCAACAAATACATCAAGGTCACAATCCCCTTTGATAAGTATGTGGATATGACACCTGCCTTTCAGAAGTACCTTAAGGTGAGATGCATACCTACTAGGTTTAGCAGGAAAACAAGGAACCATGTTGAAAAGCACGTTTTGTCAGTAGCCACTACTTGCACCATCAAAAATGCATTTCCAAGGAAACGAAGGGACATGGGTGCCCATTATATGGTGAGTCATGTCGATGACACTGCGTTTGCACGCACTCTCCTAGATAATGGATCTTCAATTAATCTGAAGCCAACAACCCTCTACGAGCCGCTAAATCTAGGACATCTTAGGAAATCCAGAGCTCTACTCCAGTTTGCATACAAATCCACTAAGAGTCCAAGGGAGAATTGAGGACTATTATCATCAATGTCGAAAATCAGGATTACATAATGTACTTTAAAGTCCTTGATATGGAGATTCCTCGAAATTGGAGAGATTCCCAGATCATTCTTGGAAGGCCCTTCCTTACAACAGCGGGGGCCTTATTTGATTATAAGATCGAGAAAATTCAGTTCCAAACTCCATGCAAAGATGAGGAACTTGAAATGAAGCAGACAAGGTGGTAGAGACCAGGTCCGAATCAAGCACCGAGTACACTTCATCTGAAGCAGATTGTGTTCATGTAGACATCATTCGGCCATGGAGACAGAACCCAGCTAGCACTGATGAGTGCATCTCCGCTGGAGAGAATCTTCTACATGAGACAGTTTGTGAGATCATTAGGGACGAACAAAGCGCAGATCATACAGAGAATGCATCCCCTTACATCTTCGATGATATAGAGGCCCAAATGGTTCTGTCAGTCCTTTCCCTCTTTAGGACAATCAGAAGATGAGGATGATGAGTTGGGCGTGGCTTTTGCCGATTGCTTGGATACTTTTGACGATCCGACTCCAGAGCTGAGTCAGTTGGTGGCAGTTACTTTAGAGACATATCCAGCCACTACCCGCACAGAGCCAGAATTGATTGAGCCAGATTTTCTCGATGACCACACTTTACCTATGCTCAAACCATTACCTACAATGCTGAAATATGCCTTCCTTGCGGGACAAGAGAGGAAATTTCCGGTCATAATCAGTTCGCGATTGACCAAGGAGCAAGAATCTCGCTTGCTAGAGATCTTGGAGAAAAACTGCAAGGCAATAGGTTGGAGCATCTCCGACCTCCATGGGATAAATCCCGCTCTGTGTTCGCATCATATCTACCTTAAGAATGAAGCTAAACCCTCTTGTGAATTCCAACGCAGGTTGAATCCAAATTTATGAGAGGTAATGAAGAAAGGAATTGAGATATGGTGCAACGCGGGTTTTATTTATCCCATCTCTGATTCAAAGTGGGTGGCACCTATCCATGTTGTCCCAAAAAAATCAGGAACTCAGACGACCACCAATGAGGATGGAAAGGAGATCATGACACGAGTACCTACGTCATGACGTGTCTGTGTGGATTACAGACGCTTGAATGTCGTGAGGAAGAAGGATCATTTTCCCTTACCCTTTATAAATCAAATCTTTGAAAGTTTAGCGGGAAAGGAATTCTTATGTTTCTTAGACGGGTTCTCGGGTTACAATAAAATAGCTATTGCTCCTGAGGACTAGGAGAAAATCACATTCACATGCCCCTGTGGTACCTATGCTTTCAGACTCATGCCCTTTGGGTTATGCAATGCTCCCAGTACATTTCAAAGGTGCATGATTGTTGTATTCGCCGAGATGGTCAGTGAATTCCTAGAAATCTTCATGGATGACTTCTCGGTCCATGGTGATTCCTTCGACTCATGTCTTAGAAATTTGGACCATGTCCTCAAAATATGTTGTGAGTCAATCTGGTGCTCTCCGGGAAGAAAAGTCACTTCATTGTGACGGAGGGCATTGTATTGGGGCATGTCATCTATAAGAGAGGAATGGAGGTTGACCCTGCTAAGGTGGACGTGATCAGACGACTCCAACCACCAACCAACGTAAAACAGTTGTGCTCATTCCTCGGGCCTGTTGGATTTTATAGGAGATTTATCAAAGATTTTTCAAAGATTGTCCGATCGTTAACTAAGCTTTTAGGCAAAGACATGGAGTTTATTGTCGATCATAAATGTTTTGATGCCTTTAAGCAACTTCAAGGGATGATCATGGACGCCCCAATCCTATAATCCCCGGATTGGTCTCTTCCTTTTGAGATCATGACGGACGCCTCAGATTTTGCTGTTGGGGTTGTGTTAGGACAGAGACGGGACATTATCTCATTTGCTATATATTACACATCAAAGTTCTTGATCCCGCTCAGCGTAACTATACAGTTACCGAAAATGAGATGCTTGTGGTAGTGTTCTCCTTGGATAAATTCAGATCTCATCTCATTGGATCTAAGGTTATTGTGTTCACATATCATACAGCACTACGGTACCTAATGGAAAAGAAGGATGCAAATGAGCATCTTCTTAGGTGGATTTTACTTATCCAGGAGTTTGACTTAGGCATCAGAGATAAAGCTCGAAAGAAGAACGTAGTAGTTGATCACCTCTCCCGTCTCGAAATTCTGGATACTTGTGATGACATACCTATCCATGACTCCTTTCCAAACGAGTCGGTTTTTGTTATCGAATCACTCCCATGGTACGCCAATATAGTGAACTATCTTGTCTCCAAGAAATTTCCCGAAGATTGGCCCAAGAGCAGCATAAACCAACTCAAGTCGGATGCGAGATATTACCATTGGGAGGATCTGATCCTTTTCTTTGAAGGATCAGATTGTGTCTGGAGAAGGTGTATCCCTCGGGAGGAATACCATAGTGTCCTTACTTTTTGCCATAGTCTGGAGGCAGGAGGACACCACTCCGGGAAGAGGACTGCATGGAAGGTTTTATAGTGTGGCTTATACTGGCCGACTCTATTTCGTGATACTCTTACCTTTGTGAAGTCGTGCGCAGTATGGCAGCGAATGGGAGTTAGTTCCAAGGATGAGATGCCAATGCATCCTATCATCATTTGTGATCTCTTTGACGCTCGAGGCACTGATTTCATGGGCCCATTCCCGGTTAGTCATGGTTTTGAGTATATCCTTCTTGCGGTGGATTATTTGTCAAGGTGGGTGGAGGCTATCCTGACTCGAGCCGCAAACAGCAGTACTGTCTGTAATTTTATTAGAGATCATATAATCTCTAGGTTCGGGATCCCAAAATTGTTGATATCCATTGGGGTAGCCATTTTTTGAATAGAGACGTGAAGAAACTCATAAAGGATTACGACATCGAACACAGTGTCGCTAGTCCTTACCACCCACAGACTAATGGCATGGCAGAGGTGTTGAATAAGGAGGTTAAGACCATATTGCAAAAGCTTGTCTGCCGAGACAGGAAGGACTGGTCTTAGATCTTGGACCAAGTCATTTGGGCTTACAGGACAGCTTAAAAGACACCATTAGGAACCTCCCCATTCAGAATGGTATCTGGGAAGCCGTGCCACTTGCCTGTAGAGTTAGTGCATAAATCAGAATGGACAATCAAGAAGGTCAATTGGAACACACACCTAGGGCTTAAACAGAGAGAGATGGATCTGAATGAACTTGTGGAGATTAGAAACCGAGCATACGACAACAGTTTGGTGTATAAGGACAAGGTAAAGCATTGACACGATAGATTTATCAGATAAAAGACATTTGTTCCTGGACAAATGGTATGGTTGTTCAATGCGAGGCTGAAGGTTTTCCAAGGGAAGATCAAATCCAAGTGGACGGGTCCATTCATAGTCCGTGCGGTACATGACAGTGGATGCGTAGAGATCTCAGATCTTACATATAGTGTACAGACATCCCTAGTTAATGGACAACTACTAAAACACTTTGTCGAACCTAATGAGCAGTTAGTCCGTGTTGAGGAGATTGTTTTCATGCATGAGGCAGACTCATAAGACATACATAGAGCTGCGCATGAAGCCTTGCAACATTAATCTCTCACCATCAGCATCATCAAAAAGATTCAGATCATGATCAATCTAGACATACTCACTCCTTCTTGTATATATTTTCTTTCCCTCCCTCCCTAGGGATTCGAATCACTCGCCCCAGCTCCATATCGTTTCATTTTATGGCTATACTTATGATGACCAGATCCTAAGTATAGGGGGGAGAGTGACCCGAGTCTATTCACCATTCGTTGTACATCCTCAAGATATTATCGATTCTCACATCCACTTCTTTCCTAGACTTAGGCTGACCATAGCCTAAGTATAGGGGGGACCGATACTCGCCTTGTATGTATACTCATCCATTTCCCCTCTTAACCTCGCCTGCCCCATTTTTTATCTTCTTTCATGCTTAGGGTGCCAGAGCCTAAGTATTGGGGGCGGAGCAACTTCTCTACTTTTTGTTATTTAACTCTCCTACGCTTAGCACGAGCTATGTCTTTTTCCTCGCTTCTCGTGCTCTGAGGACATAGCACACGCTAAGTATAGGGGGCATGTATATATTATATATAAACTTTACCCATAGCTCATACTTTCGCATATTTGTGTATATATTATGCAATAATTATGGGATGGGTAAATTTGGTAAAAAAAACTTTTTGTAAAACACATGTATAGTTGTATAGTATGTATACTGTATAATTTTGTAAAAATAAGTGTAAAATAACACTTTTGTAAATTTTTTTGTAAAATAGGAGGTATACCAAAAAATAACAAAAACAAAAAAAAACAAAAAAATAAAGGCTTCTTATTTACTCTTGCATATCATCCTTGCATTTCAAAAAAGTGTCTTGCATTTCATTCATCTCTATAGCATGTCATCTGCATATCTAGCATATGCAAAATGAAAAGTTAGTGGGTTCTGAACCAAGTTATAAATAGATATCAAGGATGGATTTTGATTTGACCTTAATCTATGTAATTTCATAGAAACCTTATAGGAATTGGAGTTAAGATTTTTCAAGTCGAGTGACTTAATTCTTTGAGTCTGCAAGTCTATGTTCACATGTCATCTTGTTGGTCTAAGAAGAATATTTCATGCACGCTCACGATTCTTTTAGACAGTGACCTAACTTGGACAAGCACCATGCACGTAGCTCTTCATTGATGAGGTGGTGAGGAGGTAGAATCATTTATCTTGTAGTAGCACACTGGTGGAAACATCCGTCCTCCTCTAGGGAGGGTAGTGCATCTCAACCTAGTCTAGTGGTGTTGACATCTAAGGACGGGATGTTGTGGGTTGCAATAAAGCTTCAAAAGAGGGATAGTCCACTTGCTCAAGAAGAAAAGCTCCTTATGTACATGCTACACACTATATATATGTCAAAAAAAGAGAGGAAAATGCAGAATCTCCAAAAGTGGATAGGCTTGATTGAAAAGTAAAATGCTTGCCGGAGTGTATATACAAGTTTAGAAAAAAAGCTTCAAAATTTGCAGCTGGATGACTTGGCTACACTGGCCAAGAATCTTAGGATAGGTAGCTACATTGGCTACCATCCATTCTTCTCTCCACCCTCTTTTCTTGAACTGGTCGCACTTGAACTTAGAAGGGAATACCCTGCTCCTCGAGGAAAGAGTTACTGGACCAGGGAATTAGAGTTACCTTGTTAGGGGAGGCTGGTTCTTTGCCATTTCTGATGTGGAAATCTATGTTTCACTTACACAGTACAAGTAAGATTCATGGTCATCAGGATTTGTGTATGAGGATTTGTTCTGACCTGACTGTTGAGGCGATTTGAATAGAAGGCTTATGGAACTTAAAGGTTGTTAGGTCTTAAATTCAATTCCCAACAAAGGTTCTGCCACACTATTAATCCAAAGGTCGAGCCACGCTCCATTTTCACTCTTTGTTCATGACCTTGGTATGGAACCCAATCTCATTTCACGTTTGCATTTCATTTTAGTTGCTCGGGAACGAGTAAGGTTTAAGTATATGGGGTTGATGAATCTATGATTCATCACTCTAGAAGTTGAAAATAGAGCTTTGTTTCTGAGTAATTTGATGTATTTCATCATTTATATTGCATAATTAGCATTCATGCATGTGTAAATAATATTTGCATTTTAGCATGCATATTCGCATTAAATAAGGAGCCAAATTCACTTGTAAATATTCACATGTATATTAGCTAAATTCACCTATTTGTATATATCTTATACTAAATCCAAATTCAATAAAATAAACTCTATAGTGTATATATTACTAACACTAATAAAGGAAAAATATCAAAAAAATACTAACTTGTAAAATTGTCCAATAAAATCCAAATCCAAGTTTGAGACTATGAACCTTAAAATATGCATATCTCTCTCATACAATGTTCGATTTAGGTTTACTCACTTTTAGATTTTTATATACATTCAAAGACCTTCAAAAGAAGACTAATTTCATAAAAATCAGAGATCGTATGTGAAACATGGGTTTTGGGCCCCTATTGTATATTGTACATATTGACCATAATACCCTCCATTTTATCTTTTTATTTTCTTAATTATTAAAAATCAAAAAAAAAGATTAAGTTGTAAATATTCCTTTCATATTTATCTAACTTTATTTTGATTTTTCTCTAAATTAAAAATGACAAAAAATTGTAAAATATAAAAATGTGGTATTTTATACATATAAGATACCACCCAAAAATACACCTTGTGCACATGACTTCCTTTGATTTTCGGCCCTTCACGGAAGTTGTAGATCTCGTCGAGATGAGCAACTTTAATGTTGACCACTTTTTTGATTTGACCTTTTTGATATTTCTTTTTTATTTTTCTTTCTATTTAAATTTAGATCTTTCAGGGGGAGCGACACGTGGCAGCTTCTTGAGCCGCCATGTGTCACCTATTTTTATTATTTTTTACTTATTTTATTTTTATTTTAATTATTTTAATTAATTTTTTAAATTAATTTAATTAATTAATTATCTTTTTAATCATTTTATATAAATAAAAATAAACAGCCACGTGGCCATTTCCGGGCGCGACATATGGCATCTCCTCTTTCACCCGGTCAAGTGCCCAGCACGTGACCACGCCTCCCCTCCCTTCCGCATTTGCGGTCAAAACACGCACCTCTCCTCCTTCTTCCGCGTGCCTGTGCCCGCGTCCTTTGCCTGGGTCGTACATTCCAGCTCCCGTCTTACTATGTCTCTCTACGCCTCTCTCCCCATTTCCTCCCGCAATCGCCGGCGACCCACTCCACTCGCTCATGCGCACCTGCTCCATCGCGTGCACTCGCCCATGATCCGCTCCTCCTTCAGTTGCCCATAAAAGCCCTCGTTCTCCATCTTTTCAATCATCTGCCACTTTACGAGGTTAACCACCAGCCTCGGAGCACTCATATGTGACAGAGACGAGTCCCTCCTGGTAGGCGACGACGGCGAGCAACCTCCGGCGAGATCTAGAAGGAAGCATCCCCTCCTGCTGCAACTGCTTGTGTAGCCGCTGAGCTCCAACCAAGTTAAGTTGTCGAGCGATAACCAGGTGGAGCATTGACTCTAGCAAACCAGGCATAATTCGTACAGGTGAAATCCCTTTTTTTCTTCTCTCTCCTTCCTTCCTCTTCCTCCATTATTCTATGCTATCTTATCTGCAACCATACTTTCTCTCTCATCAATCCACCTCCGTACATTCATCAAATCTCAAAGTTATTGATACTTTCAGGGATAAATCATGTATTTGGAATGTAATGGTCAATTTTATTGATTTTTTGGATCAATTTTCTTGAACCAATTGATTGAAAATTCAACCCAGCTAAACAAATACCTTAATTTCCCCTATTCACAGGGTAACTTCCCATGTTTCATCCTCCCATCTCATATCCCTCTTCCATCTTCTTCTTCTTCTTTCCTCCACCATAGCTGAGCTTGGCTCGAGCTCTATTCTTCATTGCATGTACTTCAAGCACGTCCCTGCGCATCTCCACCGCACAGCCGCACGATCGCGGGTCGCCATCCCACTTCCTCCTCCACCAGCCCACTACCGATCTCCGGTGCGCCTACGTGCGACACCCCACTCCTCACACCTTGATTGCACCCCAGCTGCGCTTCCTCCATGCGCCAAACCCCCTCCCCCATCACGTGACAAGCAAGTAAGGGAGGGGTCATTTGTAAGGTGACCCTCCATCTTCCGTGCAGATAACAAGTAGCTTCCAGCCTGAAAGCTCACGTGCGCCACATGTGAAAGGAGGGGAAATTAGCACGGAGACCCCCAATATATTCCAGAATCACAGGGAGAACCTCCCCATCTCCCTCACGTGCGAGACATGTCATTTGTGTGGGTATTTGTGCCAAAGACCACTGAGCTTATGGGGAATTGCCAGTGCCCCACCTACCAACCGCCCGTACGCGGCACATGAATGCTGGGTAAATTACGCTCACAACCCCTAAGTCTGGGTAATTGCACAAAAGTCCAGTCAGAATATATTTTCTTTATCTTTGTATTGCATTTAGGCCCTTGAGTATACATGTTAATTTGAACTCTCATTCTTTATCATTTTATCATTCTAAAAACTGCACATTGTAGACAAATGCATTCTTTATCATTAAGAATGTTGGTTTAATTTTTGTGAGCCTTGGTTTATTTAATAGAATTAATTTGGTGAAGGATTGCATATTTTACCCAATTTTTCTTCTGAAATTAATATTAAAATAATCATTGCTCCAAAAATCCCAAAAAAATCACAGTAAGCATAGATTGAGTAGTTCTACTTCATGCACAAAAATCACATTATTTGCATGCATAACTAGGTTGCAATAAATTAATTAGTGATTCATTTAATTAATTTTTAAGTCATACATTGATTATTTTGGAGATCTAGTAATTTTCCTATATTCATCTCACATAGAAGTATCTAGGATAATTTTAATCTCCGAAAATAATTTTGGTATTTATTTAATTTAATTTTGCATAAATCACCCTACATTCATATTTAATTTTTAGTTAATTCAAATTAAGTTGAAACATTCCAAAAAATGCAGTAGCTTAATTTCATCATTTGTCGCATTCTGGCCGAGTTTGAGAATTTTTTGACATTATTTGAATGTAATTTACAATTTAGTCCCTCAACTTAGCCCGAAATTACATCGCATTTTTAACTGCATTTTAAAAATACCAAAAAATGCTTCTCTGAAAACCTAGCATCTAGATCGATTTTAAATATGTCTAAGGAAAGCTGCCTCCCTGAGTTCGACCTTGGGCTTGCCAAAGTAAAAAAAACTATATGTAATTGAGAAACTAATTAAGTGGTTTTTATTGATCTGAATTTACCCGATTGCAATGAACACATTTATTTTAATCGTTAATTCGGTTAATTGAGAGGGTGAATTCCGGGTATGTCAACACCACGAACTATAAACAGACTCGTCCATTTGGATTTGATCTTTTCATGGTAAACCTCTAGCCTTGCATTGAACAACCATACCTTTTTGTCCAGGAACAAAGGTCTTTCATCTGATAAATCTATCGTGCCAAAGCTTTACCTTGTCCTTATACACCAAACTATTGTCGTATAATCGGTTTCTAATTTCCACAAGTTCATTCAGATCCATCTCTCTCTCTCTGTTTTTTCCCTAGGTTGTGTTCCAATTGACCTTCTTAATTGCCCATTCTTATTTGTGCACTAACTCTGTGGGCAAATGGCACAGCTTCCCAAATATCATTCTGAATGGGGAGGTTCCTAATGGTGTCTTGTAAGTTGTCCTGTAGGCCCAAAGGACTTGGTCTAAGATCTAGGACCAGTCCTTCCTGTCTGGGCGGACGAGATTCTGCAGTATGGTATTAACCTCCCTATTCAACACCTCTGCCATGCCATTGGTCTGTGGGTGACTAGCGACATGGTGCTCGATGTCGTAATCCTTCACAAGTTTCATAACATCTGTGTTCACAAAATGGCTACCCCCATTGTATATCAATACTTTGGGAACCCCAAACCTAGAAATGATATGCTCTCTGATAAACATACAGACAGTCCTGCTATCTGCGACTCGGGTTGGGATAGCCTCCACCCACCTTGACAAGTAATCTATCGCAAGAAGGATATAATAAAAATCATGGATAACAGGGAATGAGCCCATGAAGCCAATGCCCTAGGCATCAAAGACATCACAGATGATGACAGGTTGCAGAATCTCATCTTTGGAACCAACGGTTCCTCCCATTCGTTGGCATACTAGGCACGACTTCACAAAGGTGAGAGCATCGTGAAATAGAGTCGGCGAGTATAATCCACACTGCAATACCTTCCATGTGGTCCTCTTCCCGGAGTGGTGTCTTCCAACCTCCAGACTATGGCAATAAGTAAGGATACTCTGGTATTCCTCCTAAGGAATACACCTCCTCCAGACACAATCCGGTCCTTCAAAGAAAAAGATTGGATCTTCCCAATGGTAGTATCTTGAATCCGACTTGAATCGGTGTATGTTGCTCTTGGGCCAATCTTCGGGAACTTTCTTGGAGACAAGATAGTTCACTATATTGGAGTACCATGGGAGTGAGCCAATAAAAAAAATGACTCGTCAGGGAAGGTATCTCAAATAGGTGTATCATCAAATGCATCAACGAGAGAGGTGATCAGTCACTACATTATTCTCTCCAGGTTTATCTCTGATATCCAAGTCAAACTCTTGGATAAGTAAAATCCACCTAAGAAGACACGCCTTCGCATCCTTCTTTTCCATAAGGTATCGTAGTGTTGTATGGTCTGTGAACACAATAACCTTGGATCCAATGAGATGAGATATGAACTTATCCAAGGCGAACACTACTGCAAGCATTTCTTTTTCTGTAACAGTATAGTTACGTTGAGCAGGATCAAGCACTTTGTTTGCGTAGTGTATAGCGAACGGAACACCATCCCTTCTCTGTCCTAACACAGCCTCAACTGAGGCGTCCATCATGATCTCAAAAGGAAGAGACCAATCTGGGGCTTGTAGGATCGCGGCATCCATGATCATCCCTTGAAATAGCTTAAAGGCATCAAGACACTTGTGATCGACAATAAACTCTGTGTCTTTGCCTAAAAGCTCATTTAGCGGTCGGACAATCTTTGTAAAATTTTTTACAACTATTTTACATTGGTTAGTAGTTGGATTCGTCTGATCACGTCCACCTTGGCAGGCTCAACCTCCATTCCTCTCTTAGAGATGACATGCCCCAACACAATGTCCTCTGTTACCATGAAGTAACTTTTCTCCAGGAGAGCACCAGATTAACCTCATAACATCATTTGAGGACTCCGTCCAAATTTCTAAGACATGAGTCGAAAGAATTACCATGGACCGAAAAGTCATCCATGAAGACTTCTAAGAATTCACCGACCATCTCGGCAAATACATCAATCATGCACCTTTGAAACATAGTGGGAGTGTTGCATAACCCAAAGGGCATGCGCCTAAAAGCATAGGACCAAAGGGGCAAGTGAAAGTGGTTTTCTCCTGGTCCTCAGGAGCAATAGCTACTTGGTTGTAGCCCGAGAACCCGTCTAAGAAGTAGAAGAATTCCTTTCCTGCTAATCTTTCTAAGATCTACTCGATAAATGGTAGGGGAAATGATCCTTCTTCGTCGTGGCATTCAAGCGTCTGTAATCCACACAGACACGCCACGATGTGGGTACTCGTGTCACAATCTCCTCTCCATCCTCGTTGGTGGTCATCTGAATTCCCAACTTTTTCGGGACAACATGGATATGTGCCACCCACTTGGAATCAGAGATGGGATAAATAAAACCCGCATCGCACCATTTCTCAATTTCTTTCTTCACGACCTCTCGTAAATTTGGATTCAATCTATGCTAGAATTAACGAGAGGGTTTGGCTTCATTCTCAAGGTATATATGATGTGAACATAGAGCGGGATTTATCCCATGGAGATCGGAGATGCTCCAGCCTATTGCCTTGTGTTTTTTCTCCAGGATCTCTAGCAAGCGAGATTTCTGCTCCTTGATCAATCGCAAACTGATGATGACCGGAAACTTCTACTCTTGTCCCGCAAGGAAGGCATATTTTAGGGTTGTGGGTAATGGTTTGAGCTCAGGTAAAGTGTGTCATCGAGAAAATCTAGCTCAATCAATTCTGGCTCTATGCTGATAGTGGCTGGATCTATCTCTGAAGTAACTGCCACCAATTGAGTTGGCTCTGGAGTCAGATCGTCAAAAGTATCTAAGCAATCGGTGAAAGCCACGTCCGACTCATCATCCTCATCTTCTGATTGTCCTAAAGGTGAAAGGACTGATAGACCCAGATGGGCCTCTGTGTCATCGAAGATGTAGGGGGATGCACTCTTTGTATGATCTGTGCTTTGTTCTTTCCTAAGGATCTTGCAAACTGCCTCATGTACAAGAGTCTCTCCATAGGAGAGGGACTCATCGGTGTTGGACGGGTTCTATCTCCGTGGCCCAACGGTGTCTACATGAACATAATCTACTTCTGACGAAGTGTACTCTGTGCTAGATTCGGAATCTGGCCTCTGCCGCCTTGTCTGCTTCATCTCTAGTTCCTCATCTCCGCCTGGAGTTTGGAACTGAATTTTCCCGACGTTATAGTCAAATAAGGCCCCTTGTTGTCCTCAGGAAGGGCCTTCCAAGAATGATCTAGGAATCTTTCCAATTTCGAGGGGTCTCCATATCAAGGACTGTAAAGTCCGCCATGTAACCACGTCCCTCTACATTGATGATAATGTTCCTCAATTCTCCCTTGGACTTCTTATTGGATTTGTCAGCAAACTGGAGTAGGGCTCTGGATTTCCTAAGAGGTCCTAGATTTAGTTGCTCATAAAGGGATGTTGGCATTAGGTTAATTGAGGATCCATTATCCAAGAGTGTGCATGTAAACATAGTGTCATTGACATGACTCACCATATAATGGGCAGCCATATCCCTTTGTTTCCTTAGAAACGTATTCTTAGTTGCGGAAGTAGTGGCTACTGACAGAACGTGCTTCTCAACACGGCTTCTTGTTTTCCTGTTGACCCTTTTAGGTGTGCATCTAGCCTTAAGGTACTTCTAGAATGCAGGTGTCATATCCACATACTTATTACAGGGGATTGTGACCTTGATGTACTTGTTGCAAAACTCTTCCATCTCAAGGACATCTTTTTGGTTTTTTTTGGATTTCTTCTTTCTGCCCTTAAGAGCACGGGAGAAAGGGATTATTGAGGACAACTTCGATTCTAAAACTGGAATATTTTCATTCAAAAGGGAAACTGAGTTCTCTACAGAATTAGGACTCTGACTCTGCTTGGAAAGAAATTCATTATAAGAAATAATGGGTGTGTCCTCCTTAGATGGCGGTGCAAGCTCTTTATCAGGTTCGCATGATTCACTGTTGGTGCTCCTCTCCATCTTTTTGTTCTTTTATTTTTATGATTTTTTTATATTTTGGGGATTTCAAATCCCTTTTATTCTGCTGAAGGTGATGGTGTTGGTGGTGCTGCTCCTCTGCCTCCAAGTTCTCCTCAGGTAGAGACTTGGCGGCGCCCTCCTCATATTCCCATACCCGATCAAGTATGGTCACGGTCCTTCTACTTCTGAGGGGCATATGATTCACATTATCATACGAAAGGATCTCATGTTCAGATAGGGAAAAATCTGAATAGTATACCTAATCTCATAGTCATTGTTGACCATGATTCAGGCTATTGGGATTGGCCTGAGCCTGGGCAGGAATTGGAGTCCTTGGTGCCATCTGCTGAACTTGGTGGCGTGAGACATGGATCAGATCTGTCCTTATGTCATGGTAATCATTCTATATCTATTGAACCCTATCGGTCAAAGACCGAATGGCCAAGGTGAGGTACCCCAGATCACTCATGAGTGGGATCTGCTGCTGACTAGAGGATGGTTGATTCTGTTGTCTATATTGGCCCTACTGGCCCTGCCGATACTGTTGTGGGTGGGACTGTGAGGTGTAAGATGGTGGTTGGCCTAGTTGGCCCGAGTTGAACGTACGTTACTGCTGGTGTTGCTGAGGCTTGTATCCTTGTCCTGGTCGGGACTGCACAAAATGCAGTGTGGGGACAGAGCTAGTATCTTGGTAAGTTAGGGAGAGTTGGTGTGGCTAACCATTCCCTATCCCGACTGTCTACCGATAGGTTCATGGTTGTACCACAACCCGTTGATCTCAAACACCTGCGGAGGCTCCTCGTAGACTGACTCTACCTGTGGGGGTGTATGCTACTCATGCTGAGTGTACTACTTCTCTTCAACCCAGCTGCTCTGAGGCCCCTGTACTTGCTCATGTACGAGGTGAACTCGATGTACAGGTGCAGGTGGTGCAGAAAGGGTAGGTAGTAGTATCTTGGCTACCTTCCCAGATAATTCCTCCACTTATTTTGGGAATCGTGAAAGCACCTCAAGGTCAGTGACCCTCTTGTGGATGTTTTCTACCATGGTGATCTTATCATCTATTATCCCCATGCTAGAGATTAGGTCATCTGTCAGATCTGCTACAGTCCTCCTAGGTGTCTCATGAGATAGGCTTAAGGGAGACACCTGATAGGCCCTAGTGGCCTAAGATCTGCATGTTTCTGTCATTTGCTCTAGGATCTTCCATATGGCATCCTCGCTATTATTCAAATATCTACCTCCACAAGATGCATTCAGTAACCCTTGCATTTCAGGGGTCATGCCACAAAACAAGGTCTGGACTAAGATCGCCTTGGTAATGCCATGGCAAGGGCATTTTTGTGTCAAATCATTGAATCTACCCAAGCTTCATGAAATGTCTCATGGGGGCCCAAGAGAAACCAACGATCTTCGTCCTCATCTAGTTAGTCCTACTGAGTGGGTGAACTTCTTCAAAAATAGGTCTTTGAAGTGTAACAGGTCGTACATCTAACCCCGAGATTCTTCTACCAATGGGCAACCTTATCTTCTAAGGCAAATGGGGTTGCCTTCAGCCTGATGTAATCTTGTCCAACCCTAGGATGGCTAAGGTTGTTACACACCAACTTGAAGTCTCTCAATAAAGCATATGGTTCTTCTTTTGCATTCCCATTAAACTTCAATAGCAGCCCAAGGAATTGGGGCTTTAGCTCAAATGCCTCTGGTGGAACCTCAGGTACGAGCCAACTATGTATCTCATTCTCTGATGGGTTATAGGCATCTACCATTGGTCTATCTATACCACCCACCTCAATCACATGTCCCATCCTAGCCATAAGGTATGCATTCAACTTCTCAGCTCTAGATAAATGGGCAAGGATTTGCTGCATGGGGTCATCTCTGTGCTCCTCGATATTAGGGTTTCTCTTAGGAGGCAACTTGGTCTTGGGTTTGTCTTCTTTACGTGGGCAGCAATGTGGTTTGATTAGAAGAAGATTTAGGAACGAAGATATTCTCACCGAAGTGAATGTCTTCCTCGATGAGATGGGAGGAGAGAAAGGGAATGGTTTGAGGGTGACCATCTCGAGAGTGAGAGATCTCGAACTCAAGAGGGTCACGAGTCCAGGTTGACCCAAGTTGCGCTTGGGCCTTTGAAGATGTACCTCTTGAAAGTTTCAATGAGAGATTTGTGAAGCCCGAATAAATATCCCCCCAATCAGTCATCTTCGATGGCAAAAAGAATCGATAAGATCAAGGTACTCAATGAGACGCTAGTTCTATGGTGCACGTAAATGTGTATAGTAAACTCACACAATACAAACACAATGCAAACCCTCAAATTCACCAACTCAACATGTGATGGTCGTAAAGGTTCGACCAAATTATCTTGTTAGTTTTTGTTGGTGACAAATGCAAGTCTTGAATGATTAACGAGCTGTTAGGTGCATGTACTTCCCTACAGGCTGTCCTAATTCTTACAAATAGTTGCACCCACTTTCAGCCAGTATAGGAGTAATTGTGGACCATAAAAATATGGCTACCTGTTACTTGAGGACAGAGCCATATGCAGTGTCCTCTAAACCTCCCATTCTGCTAAGGAAATCCGGATCGTTTACCGGCTGCCCGTAGATACTTACTGAAAAGTGGCTAATCATTTTTTTAAACCAGTAGCTAATCTAAAAATTTTGGCTTTGGCTCTATCCTAGTGTCATCTCTCTTTCACTTGCAAGTAAATTGCACAATGAGGGCTTTATGCACCCGTAAAATAAGGTTCTTTTTATTCCAAATTTGTTTGATCGACCTGCTTAATTCAGTCCTGATTTCAAGTTAGGTTGTCACTTGAAATTTAATATGAACAAAAAAACACATCTATTGTTCAGTCCCAATTTCCTTTTAAAGCCTAAGTTGTAAAACAAGGGAGGAGTCAGAAATCAGAATGCAAACGTGAAATAATGATGCATGCTCAGAAGAAGGTATATTTACAGTGACTCCTGGCACTCTCTATGCTTTATGCAGAACTGAATTTTTAAAATTCTACATTAAATGCATGCAGATCGAGAAAACTGCACCTAAGTAATATACTATTAGCGGGGAAGAACCGAGTCTTATTTGGCTAAGTAGTACGTTGTTATGTGTTTCTCATTAAAGATCTCAGAAGATGTGAATCTCCCAAGATATGTGGTCTAAACTACGATTGGCACATACAAATTTGCAATTAAACTATTGGATTCCTATCCTAATTTCACCACTCAAGTCGGGCCCTACCCTCATCAATGAGTGAAACAGACCCGACACACCATAGAATAAAGTCCAAGTCTGAGTACACACGCAAGATTTCGAATGGAATCTGCTGGAATATTTGCAATAAAATAAAATGCAGAAAATAAAATCCTATGGACTCTACACTATCTCACGACTCGACTCGAACTTAAATTTATGTTATTTCTTCAGTTAGCTATTTTCCCAGAAAATGCCGACCTCCGAAGCTCATGAGTTGCTTGTCTAAGCGACTGCTCCGTCACATTGGATCTCTCGCACAAAAACAAGATGGTGGTCAGAGAGATAGACTCAAGAAAATAAAATAAAGAGAACAAAAATAAATAAATAAATGAAGAAAATAAGTAGAGAAATATGCACAAGAAAAATCGGGGGTCAACCTACCCAGGGGTTGGAAAACCTAAAATCAAGATTTCGTAAAAAACTAACCTAAGTTATGCCTCCCTAACAATGGTGCCATCTGATGAACCCTCGAATGCCCTTGTTAATCCGTTGGAAATGTACTCTTAAATGTCCGTTGTAGTCGGACAAAATCGGATTAATAAAAAACTGCAAATTTAATGAATTTTCTAATTAAAGCGATTGGTCAAATTTTTTTACCTGGGTAAGCCCAAGGTAGAACTCAGGGAATCCACTATCTCCTTAGGTTGGTTTTTAGTTGATTTAGAGGTTAGGTTTTCAAAAAGACATTTTTTGGTGTTTTAAAATGCAATAAATGAGGGACGCGCAATTTAGACGAAGTTCAGGGACTGAATTACAAATTATGATCAAAATAA
Source organism: Ottelia alismoides (assembly GCA_037367405.1). Classification (NCBI taxonomy): domain Eukaryota; kingdom Viridiplantae; phylum Streptophyta; class Magnoliopsida; order Alismatales; family Hydrocharitaceae; genus Ottelia; species Ottelia alismoides. Next base: position 38,026 of record JAZKJV010001616.1, read on the forward strand.
GTCCAAAAATCCTCGAACTTGGTCAGAATGTAAAATATGGTGAAATTATGCTATTGTATTTTTTGGAATTTCTGGATGCAAAATGAATTAATTATGAATTAAATAATGCAGATAAGGTGATTTTGAGTTAATTAATTTTAATAAGTACCAAACGTCAATATTTTCTAGAAATTAATTTATCTTAAATAGGTCTATGTGAGAGACATCCATAATAATTTATAATTTCTAAAAATAATAAGTAAGGAACTAATTAAAAAATTAATTACTAAATTCACCATTTCATTTATTTTAAACTAGATATGCATGTAAATGAGATGAAATTTGGGCGTAATGTAGAACAACCTAAAATCTACCTACTATGATTTTTTGGGATTTTTTAGATTAGTGAATAATTTAACATGAAATTCAGATCATAAAATGAGTAAACTGTGCAAGTTTTCACCAAATTAATTTTAATAAATAATCCACTCATCACAAAATATAAATAAATGCTCATTAGATAGAAAATGAATTGTTCTACAATATGTTATTTTTTGCTTAAAAATGGCATGAAATAAAGGTGCAAAAAAATGTTAGAACACAAGGTTCTAATTGCAATTACAGAAATAAAATTGAATTAATAAACATGCACAGGGACTGAAATGCAATTACTAATAATGTGGAGGTTGCTTATGCAATTTTTCCAGTGTTGCACGTAAGTAGCATGTGGATTCCAATTGGAGGGGGTATTCTTGCAAAAGCTATAAGATGTCGGGCTTCGGGCGTAATTTGCACGGAGCACATGCAAAGCACATGCTACGTAGGACCTCCTTGTGATCTTGAGTTTGTGGGAGGGTCTTTCTGCAAATGATCACACTCTCGCTTGTCGTGCTTGTGAGATGAAAATAAGGGCCATGAATGATGGGTGTGGTCGTTGGAGGCGATGGAGCTCGCGTCTGAACGTACAGCCAGTCGACACACGACCGACGAAGGAGGCGCAAGGCGACAAAGGAGCTGTAGTCAAGGTCGAGGATTCCATTGGAGCTCGACCAAAGCACGTGGTTGCGTCAGTGCGGGCCGCGAGGATAGATGGTTGTTGGTGGCTGCAGTGGTGGACGGAGGTGCGGAAAGTGGCTGTGGTGGTGGTGGTCGGTGACGCTATGGCTGAGAGCTCTAGCTGGCAGAGGTAGAGAAGCGATCGATGACAAGGAGCGGGTTCATCGACTTCGCTAGGAGGAAGAGATTGAAGGATATGGGAAAAATCCTTAAGCGCATCACGGAAGCGTGAGCATCGTATCGAATACGACGAAGAACGACTAGTCGGACTAGTTGTTCTATGCAGCGGAAATTAAAATTTTTCATGTGACGAAACCACATGATCCAAGAACACTTCTCGGATCGTTTCATCTAAACCACAAACATGTAATAGGATTATCTCTTGAAGCGTGGTTGCGATCGAGTCTCTAAACGAAGAGACCTCCTGTCTCAAATCAGATCCGACAGAGGAGATGCTTGCGAGCGTGTTGATGAAACACGTGCTTCTCGCAATCCATGTTGATGATCCAAGCAGTGGATCTCCTGATCTCGACGCATGAGATCTGACGTCTTCTTCACAAGCGAGGCGTACCGAAGGATATGGAGATCCACGAGCAAACGATCGGGCAGCATAGCGACGACGCTGCGGCGATGGAGACTCTCTCTAGGGCATCATGGTGGACGGCCATGAAAGAGGAAGAGAGAGGGCTGACGTGTAGAGAGAAATAGAGAGAGAGACTTATGTTCTCTTGTGTGTGTTTAAAAAAGAGCAAAGGGTGTGCCCTTCTATTTATAATATTTTGGGATCCATGGATCTCAATCCATTTGCAACACAAATCCAATGGCTCTCATTGATTTATGTTCCTTTTAATGGCTAAGATTTGTGTTGGTAAAAACCAACAACAATTAATTTAGTTTTGATTAATTCTATATTGATAAATCAATATAAATCAATCCCAAATTAAATCAAGCAATCATGGAGATTATTGGGATGAAGATTGCCTCCTTCCATAATATGGGATTTGGGGGCAATCTCATGTAATCTCATGATATCTCATGAGATTACATTATTCCATGGAAATCTCCAAGATTTACAACAACACTTGTTGTAAATTATTCAAAAATAATAATTCATAATTATTTTGTGAATATTGCAATCTTGCCATTGGAAAATTGTGAATCACATTCACAGCGCAAAATAAAATGTGAATTACATTTTCAATTTAATGTTCAATGTGAATCCAATTCACATTAACATTTAATTAGCAAATGTAAATTACAAATAGCTCTCGCTTATATATTATAAATCACATTTATAATATATATGATTAATATGGATAATGCTATCCACATTATTCATATCCATGATAATTAAATCACATTTAATCATCTTAGATCTCTATTCTCATGTGCCCAAATAATGTGAATCAAATTCATATTATTTACATCTTTGATAATCAAATCACATTTAATTATCTAAGATAACTCTCTTTATAATATGAATCGAATTCATATTAATCATGATAATTAAATCACGTTTAATTATCCATTTTCTCAATGCTCGGATACTTATATCAACAATGAAATTTTCCTGAACTCTTTCAAGGATAATGCACTTTCTCCGCGAATACTTGGAGATAAGGACATGGCGATTGTATTGTTCTACGTATAGTGACTTGGATATTGAGATCACATCTCAAATCCAGATCTCGGGCCTCCCATAGATGCTTGATTAAATCAAGACCGTAAATCTAATCTTCTCATTGCATCTGAATCACATTCAGATCAATATCCAATATTTGGACTAAGATCAGATTACTTCTCTACTGAGAGGAGTCACTAAAATCTAGACCCGTTTCATCATTCTCTAGGAATGGAAGCGTCATGGTTATACAACCGTTTATGATCACAACACCCTTAGGTATTCCCAATACTTGTACATCCTGCCTACTGGAAGACCCAGAATAAACCCGAAGTATAAGATCAATTTTACACTGTCTACTTCAGGGATTTATAATTAAGTTTCTCATTTGACTATTGGAAGTTGGTATCGATCATATACTTTCCAAAAGCATATATCATACCCAGGTGTTGATCATATACTTTCCAAAAGCATATATCAAACCTACAAATTCAGTCAAGCTTCTAAAGCGAGATGACCGTGCACAGACTTTGATCTTCCCAATATCTCATGAGTGAGATCATGTCTTACGATTCAGTAATGAACCTATATGATCCCTTTGAGATATCGTATTACTCATATGCCCTTATATGCACACCAGCGCGTCGGTGTATAGACCTTCATTAGGTCATCATCCTAATGGTCTGCCAAATGTACATACTCAGACATATAGTAACACATCTGTCTCTGGTCAGAGGATGCGTGCCTATATAGTGACAGCATACAACATAGGACTTTGGTTATCTCGATCTCGTTAAGTCAACTCTTTGCCCTAACTAATCTGACACCTCCGAATCTCTATTCCCATGCAGAGGACATGCATCAAGAGGTCGGTCAGATATCAACCTAAATGAGAAAGGATTGCCATCTCTTACTCAGGCTGGAGATCATCTCTTAATAATCATTTGATGGTGCTTGCTGAGTCCTCAATCTAACTCTTTAAATGTTCATCCAAGCACCAGCCTCTATGATTCAATATTTGAATCAACAATTGTATGATCATCAAGATGGCCATGGTACATAACCCTAATTGTACTAAGGGACCTATTATGCAAATTATGTATTCTTCATTTCAGATCAGGGAATGATATTCGCAATAACATTTATTGCATAATGGCTCACCGTGGGCTCGCATGTCCAACAATTTCCCACTAGCCCAAAGAGCCATTAATGGGCTAATCATTTAAACCCACACTCATGTGACAATCATAGGCTATTTAGAAAATACCTAGGTAAGCTGATCAGTCACTCTGTTCCCAAGAGACTATGCCAAGTCCTTTTACGGCGCTTGCATATCTCCTAGCGACAGTGTTTGCATCCAATGCGATTGTTGCATCTTATGCAACCAATACTCAATACAGTCAAAGCAGTTACAACGTCCTTGATACTACTGCTCAGCAATTATTATAACCAGTATTTCCATAATCCTTATCACAATACCTTTATTCTTGGAGATCTCTATCTTTTAAGGTATCTATAGTTCAGACACTCATAGATCACCATCTACAAGGTCTTAAACTTTTGAAGATAAGACTTTGAGATCACTATCTCTAAGTTTCATCATCTATGATGTTATTACTGCAATCAAGTGTTTTATTCCATAGTAGGATTAGTAACAAATTACTACTCCCACTGCATGGCAGACATCTGGCTCTTTTGCACATCTAGCATACACTCAGCTTCTCGTAACTGATGCACAAGTGCAAGCAGTTCTAGCATTCACTTCCTCAACTCTCTGAGGTGCTATCCCTTTAGATAGGTCACTACCACATCTTAAGGGAAGGAAGCCTTTCTTGGAATTTTCCAGAAAATGGAATAAGTCCAAGGTGTACTACTAATGCGACAGTCCCAATACCATCTTCTCTTTGCTTCTGAACGACTTCAGAACTAAGATCTAAGAGGTATTCTTGAGATCATATCTCAAGGTATGGAACAACCAAATTATAAAATACTTATTATTATCCTTATATCATTCCAAATGATTAGAATAATATCTACATTTAGCACGATGAACACAATAGCACTCCCACTAAGCTTCACATGGTTCATCAAGATTTTATCTGAAATCATAACATTTATAATTTCATCAAATCTTATGTTCCAACTACAAGAAACTTATTGGAGTCCAAAGATGGAGCTCTTTAGCTATCACACCTTGCTTTCCTCAACCATGAAGCCTTGGGGCTACTTCATGTGAATATCCTCATAGAGGTATTCATATAGAATTGCAATCTTGACTCACATCACGAAGATGTCATAGTCAAGTTGTGTAGCTATGGTTAATAATATTCTGATGGGTTAAAGCAAGGTTACTGGAAAGCAAGTCTCATCGCAAGCGATGTCTTCTCTTCGGTGTGCAGCTTATGGTTATGAACCATGCTTTGAAGGTCCCTACCTTCTCATCAGGTTCTCTCTTTCTCTTGAAGAACCAATTTACACCTTAATGGGTCTTACCCATATAGGCGGATCCTCGAGGGTCCATGTACAACACTTGTATATGAAGTCTATATTAGACTTTTATTGCTAGCATCCATCTTTCCATGTCATGATCCTCAGGAGCTTCATCACATGAAGTCCGATCTTTTTCAGACTTAACTGGCACATGGAATACATCCTTATTTGAAGAAGTATTAGTGTTTCATCTTTAATTGTCGTTTTAGTTTCCAATTTTAGGACCCTCATTATCTTCTCAAGACTAAATGAGTTCATTTACTTCATTTTTGTCTTGATTCTCAAGAGTCTCGTCATCTAAGAATCGCATTCTCAGATATGACATCTTTTAAGAATCGCAAGGTCATAAAGTAGGTATCCAATACCATCCTTTATTTTTCTAATAAAGTAGCACTCTCAGTAGCTAAATTCCAGCTTACTTGCCTGGAACCTTATTAAGGATATGTATAGTGTAGTCTTCTACTACATATACATATATCTTGGAAACTAGGAGATAATTATGCTAAGATTCACCATTGATCATATCATGTCACACATGATCCAATTGCATCTCCCTACAACTCTATTGAGTTTAGGTTTATTAGGAGGAGTGAGATAGAAATGATATTCATATCTCTATAAGGTATTCTATGAATTCATCTAATAGGTACGAACTACCTAGATTAGATTAAATTCATTTAATCTTCCTTCAAACTATGGTTCTAAATCAAAATTTTGAAATCTTTGAACATTTCAAAGGTTTCTTACTGAAGAGAAGAAATCTCATATCACAAATAATCATCAATAGATATCACATATCCATAATGTTTATTATGATGTAGATGATTCGCATACATCAATATGTATGAGATCTTGAATACCTTGACATCTTTCACCATTCCAAGGAAGGGTGTATTGGACATTTCTACTTTTGAATACAATATTCATAAGTATGTAAGATTTAAACATTTAGACAATCTAAAGTTTCATCTCTTATCAGTCTATTGATCACATCAACAGACAAATTCCCAAGGCTTGATGCCAGATCATTGTCAAATGATCTTCATTCTCCTATTGATTTTTAAAGGTTCAATTTTCAGTATTAGAAATCTTAATGAACCATTCATTTATTTTCTAATTTAGTGGAGTCCACTAGATGTTAGATTACTATCTGAAATATCCCTATCATAACTCTTTATGATAGGTCTATTCCAGAATTCATGCTTATTCTCAACATTTAGAAATAAACTAAGTGTATTCTAATATACAGGTCACAGAGACATTCTCTAAGACTAAGGGCTCCCACTGAAAATATGAAGTCTATTGATCCAATGGAAATTGTTGCAACAATTGCATCACTTCCAACATGGATGATCATTAAACCTTAAGATCAAATTTCTAATATTCTAATACATATGCAACCAATTGCAAGTATCATTAGAAGATTGAGATACAATTATTAGACTTTATCTTATCAAATAAGTAAGTCAATTTCAATGATTATATGTAGATTATTCTGGTGTATTATCCGATTCCTTCTCTAAGGATTCTAGATAGATTTGATAGTCGTACTATCAACACATCAACTTATTGCAGTATTGGCATTCATTCAACTCTTTGGATGTCATATGGATATCACAGAAGTACAGTCAACTCTTTGACTATACTTCTTACTTGGGTCCAACCCATGCTTCCACTACGCTCCCTTTATCTATAAGCAACCATTGCTCAAGACAAAGGATCATGCTTCATTCAATTCATACAATATGAATTTTATGAAGCTTCATGAATGACTAGATTATAGATAGTAGAATGATGACACTTATCATATCTACATCCATTTAAACTCTTAAAACTTAGGTTCAGGTAGGTACTCAAACAATTTGAATACATCATCTCCTATAGAGCCACCATTCTGCATAATGCAGAGAACCATGTCATTCATGATTATATGTCGAGAGTACATATGTATGACAGAACATATTCTTAGATTTTATAAGGATTATTTGATAATTACGATCATTATCGACACGTCACTTCAAAAGTACATTCGATGAGATCAAGACTTATAGAGATATACAAACCCTAGGGTTTTAGTCATATTGTCTATTTAATTATCATTCCTCATTATTATGAGGAAACTTGCACATTGCAACCACATACATTATTTGTCCAATTACAAGTACAATATCTGGATCATGGGTCCAATCCATGACATTCTACTGGTTATTATTGAGTATAACATTGAGTGGGATTAAAGAAGGATTATCTGAAATAAGAAGTTTTGCATAAATATATATATATATATATATATTACTTTGATTTAGGAATTTTCATATCAAAGTTTTCTTTCCTTGTCAACATTGAAAGTTCATTCCCTTAATCACTTTCAATGTAAGAGATATACTTACCATTATATCTCAGCAAGATCTGGGATCTCCTTCCTTATCTTTGTTACATCCCAATAATATGAAAATCTGTAACTCAGATAAAAAAGAAGATGGAACACATTCCGCCTTGCAAGTCCAACTTGCATCTCCCAATTCGGTCTTTAAAACCCAGGCCCACCACCCCTAAGGTGATGTTGACCTGTCATTAATTGAACCAACCGTCAACAGGAATAGTACTCGGTATGCGTAATCCAATATCGCCCCAATAATATGAGGATCCGATATTGGGGTCACTACGCATACGACCTTACTCTTTCGAGAAGCAAAGAGCCCGATCCAGATGCGCTTGCATACAGGAGCTGTCACTTCGGACAGGCGTCTCCTATATGCAATCCCTGGCGATGAAAACCCTTCGCCTTGATGGGAGACCATAGATGTCACTTATGTGATCCTCTATATCATATTCAAATTCTAATTAATTATCATGAATCATATTCACATAATTAATTCTTCCAAGGGAAATAACACATCTATTATAATAGAGTGTTTTTAATTGGATATAATTAACTTAATCACATTAAATTAATTATCAATCCAATTCAATCAACAAACTTGATTTTACTTGAATATATGGTATTATCTTAAAGTACATATTAATTTCAATTTTAATAATTAGAAAATACATCATGATCTCTTAGGCATCATTCGTTCCCTACCCGCTGTCATGGCCAGTACCGGTGGGAGTGGGACGGACCGCAACCGGTGCGACACGCTACCCCAGCGATCCCCACTAGACACCATATCCGCCTCGGGAAAAAATAATGCCGAGCCAATCACTTTGTACTTGAGATAATCATCGGTTCTTCAATTGAAATTACACCATATAGTAATAATCAAAACAATTTTTATTATAAGGAATTTTGCTAACCAAATTCACAATCCTATTCAAGCAAGTGGTTTGTTGATTGTGTTTCCAATTATGATCTAGATCAAATCTAATCAATTATTGGTTAAGGCCATTTCAATTAAGGAAATAATCATCATTAAATATTTCTCAAATATTTTCCATAATTATTTCATAAAATTAACAATTAATTTCACTAATTGACAATCACATGGTTCTTGATTAGGAATGTAATTTCAGCAGTGACCCCTACTCACTAAAATTAACATATCTCAATCAATTCAAATCCAAATTAGACAAAATAAGTTTGCAAAGATTGCTAATTTGATTTATGAAATAACCTAAGATTGATATTTCACGCATTACTAGGCATTTCTAATCCGTAATTAACTCTTTAATCACGATAAGATTCGTAGTCCCCGAAATTGTGGATACATGTTCACTAAAATGACCATAACTTGAGAAAACGGATTCGAAATCACGCAAACTCAGATCCTACAATTTTCTTATTTAATGGGGAACAAAATCCAATTATTATTTTGTGTTTAAACAATTTAAATAGGGCCGAAAATAATCATAAAACAAAGATGCGAAAATGAAATGCGATAAAACTTTCGCAAACCCTAACGAACCCAAGTCGTCCTAGGTTTATGGATCGTATCCGAAACCTCCGACCTAAGGCCCTGATACCACTTGAAGGATATGGAAAAAATCCTCAAGCACATCACGGAAGCATGAGCATCGTATCGAATACGACAAAGAACGACTAGTCGGACTAGTTGTTCTATGCAGCGGAAATTAAAATTTTTCATGTGAAGAAACCACATGATCCAAGAACACTTCTCGGATTGTTTCGTCTAAATCACAAACATGTAATAGGATTACCTCTTGAAGCGTGGTTGCGATTGAGTCTCTAAACGAAGAGACCTCCTGTCTCAAATCCGATCCGACGGAGGAGACACTTGCGAGCGTGTTGACGAAACACGTGCTTCTCGCAATCCACGTTGATGATCCAAGCAGTGGATCTCCTGATCTCGACACACGAGATCCGACAACTTCTTCACGAGCGAGGCGCACCGAAGGAGATGGAGATCCACGAGCAAATGATCGGGCAGCATAGCGACGATGCTACGGCGATGGAGACTCTCTCTAGGGCATCCATGGTGGACGGCCATGAAAGAGGAAGAGAGAGGGATGCCGTGTAGAGATAAATAGAGAGAGAGACTTATGTTCTCTTGTGCATGTTAAAAAAAGAGCAAAGGGGGTGCCCTTCTATTTATAATATTTTGGGATCCATGGATCTCAATCCATGTGCAACACAAATCTAATGGCTCTCATTGATTTGTGTTTCTTTTAATGGCTAAGATTTTTGTTGGTAAAAACCAATAATAATTAATTTAATTTAGATTAAATCTATATTGATAAATCAATATAAACCAATCCTAAATTAAATCAAGCAATCATGGAGATTATTGGAATGAAGATTGTCTCCTTCCATAATATGGGATTTGGTGACAATCTCATGTAATCTCATGATATCTCATGATATTGCATTATTCCATGGAAATCTCCAAGATTTACAACAACACTTGTTGTAAATTATTCAGCAAAAATAATTCATAATTATTTTGTGAATATTGCAATCTTGCCATTGGAAAATTGTGAATCACATTGACGGCCCAAAATAAAATGTGAATTACATTTTCAATTTAATGTTCAATGTGAATCCAATTCACATTAACATTTAACTAACAAATGTAAATTATAAATAGTTCTCTCTTGCATAGTATAAATCACATTTACAATATACATGATTAATATGGATAGTGATATCCACATTATTCATATCCATGATAATTAAATCACATTTAATCATCTTGGATCTCTATCCTCATGTGCCCAAATAATGTGAATCAAATTCATATTATTTACATCTTTGATAATCAAATCACATTTAATTATCTAAGATAACTCTCTTTATAATATGAATTGAATTCATATTAATCATGATAATTAAATCACATTTAATTATCCATTTTCTCAATGCTCGGATACTTATATCAACAATGAAATTATCATGAACTCTTTCAAGGATAATGTGCTTTCTCCGTGAATACTTGGAGATAAGGACATGGCAACTGTATTGTTCCACGTATAGTGACTTGGATATTGAGATCACATCTCAAATCCAGATCTCGAGCCTCCCATAGATGCTTGATTAAATCAAGACTGTAAATCTAATCTTCTCATTGCATCTGAATCACGTTCAGATCAATATCCAATATTTAGACTAAGATCAGATTACTTCTCTACTTAGAGGAGTCACTAAAATCCAGACCTGTTTCATCACTCCCTAGGAATGGAAGCGTCATGGTTATACAACTGCTTATGATTACATCACCCTCAGGTATTCCCAATACCTGTACATCCTGCATACTGGAAGACCCAGAATAAACTCGAAGTATAAGATCAATTTTACATTGTCTACTTCAGGGATTTATCATTAAGTTTCTCATTTGACTATTGGGAGTTGGTATCGATCATATCCTTTCCAAAAGCATATATCATACCCCAGGTGTTGATCTTATACTTTCAAAAAGCATATATCAAACCTACAAATTCAGTCAAGCTTCCAAAGTGAGATAACCGTGAATGGAATTTGATCTTCCCAATATCTCATGAGTGAGCTCATATCTTCTGGTTCAGTAATGAACCTATATGATCCCTTTGAGAGACCATATTACTCATATGCCCTTATATGCATACTAGCTTGCCGGTGTATAGACCTTGATTAGGTCATCAACCTAATGGTCTGCCAAATGTACATACTCAGACATATAGTGACACATCTGTCTCTGGTCAGAGGATGTGTGCCTATATTGTGACAGCATACAACATAGGACTTTGGTTATCTCGATCTCGTTAAGTCAACTCTTTGACATAACTAATCTGATACCTCTGAATCTCTCTTCCCATGCAAAGGGCCTGCATCAAGAGGTCGGTCAGATATCAACCTAAATGAGAAAGGATTGCCATCTCCTACTCAGGCTGGAGATCATCTCTTAACAATCATTTGATGGTTCTTGACGAGTCATCAATCTAACTCTTTAGATGTTCATCCAAGCATCGGCCTCTATGATTCAATATTTGAATCAACAGCTGTATGATCATCAAGATGGCCATGGTACATAATCCTAATTGTACTAAGAGATCTATTATGCAAATTATGTATTCTTCATTTCAGAACAGGGAATGATATTCACAATAACATTTATTGCATAATGACTCGTTGTGGGCTCGCATGTCCAACAGAGATGGAGGGATTCAATGGAGGTGCTGGGAGTTCGTCGGTGGAGTAGGCGAGCAGGTGGAGCTTGTCGGTGCACGCGATGGCAACAAGCAGGGGCCGCATGCGGGGGGTCATGTCTACGCGTGGGTGCGACACATTGGGGCATGCGACTAAGATGCTTGAGACACGATGGTGAGGTGCAGAAGGTGTGGATGATCCTCCGTGCATGAGGTGTGATGTATTGTTAGACCGTACGAGGGCGATTGTGATCTGTGGTTGCGGCCGCACGAAGGTGGACTATGAATAGGTCGACAGTGGACGGAGTAGGAAGCGAAGTGGCGAGATATCGTGGAGCTCCGTGCGTGCGTGGAAAGGAGCAGTTTCTCCTTTCTGAAGGGTGGTTGAAGTGTCGTGCGTGGAGGCAAGTCGGCCAAGCAGTGGTGGGGTGGAGATGATGGTCGACGATAGTGTGGGGACGGGGATGAATGATAGGAGAGGTTGGTCAATGTGAAGATGGATCGTGGAAGTCGAAAGACAGAGGAAGAAGAGGAGAAGAAAATTATGAAATAGAACAGAGAAGAGGAACAAGGGAGAAGAAGCTGCCTGGGAGGAGATGGACGAAGATGCCTGGGGAGAGGCTCGACGACGAGCCTTAGGTTGTTGCTCTAAGGGGCGGTTGGTCGGAGCTGGGCAGACTCGAGGGAACTCGTGGCGGCGCGGCAGGTAGGCTTACACTGGATCTCACCTAGAGCAGGTGGACGGACGTCGTCGCTTGACCTAGATATCCCTATGCTATCACCAGAGGAACAAGGGGGATGGTCCTCTTCCTCACTCAATCGGTGATGGCTTGCAAAGGGTGGTGGAGCGGCTTATTTGAAGGTGGTCGGGCGAGGGAAGTGGTGAACATGGAGAGATGGAGCGCAGGTCGCAGGTTGATGGCGGTTGCGCAACCGCCCACGCAAGGCGTGGGGAAGGCGGTTGCAGGTGGACCGGAGGGAGAAGTGGAGGAAGTTGCGTTGGTGACTGGTTCTAGGAGAGAGAGAAAGAGGCGTGGGTCGCAGGCCTTGGGAGGGGAGTGGGTACTCGGGACGTGTATGGAGAGGGAGAAAGTGAGGAAAGAGAGTGTGTGAGTTGCATGGAAAAAGAGGGATAGAGGGAGAGAGAGAGAGAATAATGGAGGGGAGAGAGAGAAATGGAGGAGAGAGAGTTCATGAGGAGAGAGAGAGAGAGAGAAAACGGTGGAGGGAAGAGAGGAAAGTGGTGATGCCATGTGATGTGTGCAAGGGCGGCCACGTGGCAGAGGTTAAAATAAAATTTAAAATAATAATAATATTAATTAAAATATTTAAAATAAATAATGTAAAATAATAATAATAATAATAATAATAAATGAAATAATAAATAAATAATATAGATAATGTAAAAAAATAACTAAAAGAAAAATGGGGGTGGCAGGTGGCAGCTCCAGGAGCTGCCACGTGTCGCTCCCAGAAAATTCAAAGATTAAATGTAAATAAAAAATCAAAAAGAAATAATAGAAGTGGTCAAATCAAAAAGTGGTCAACATGAAAGTTTCTCGTCTCGATGAGATCTTCTACAACTTTCGTGAAGGACCAGAAATCAAAAGAAGCCATATGTACAAGTGTATTTTTGGGTGGTATCTTATAGGTATAAAATACCGTATTTTTATCTTTTGCAGATTTTTTCCATTTTTAAATAAGGGGAAAATAAAAATAGAATTAAATAAAATATGAAAGGAATATTTACAACTTATTCTAATCTATTAATAATTAAGAAAATAAAAGGATAAGATAAAGGGTGGTTTGTTCGATATGTACAATATACAAGGGGCCCAAAACTCAAGTTTTACATGCAAACTCTGATTTTTATGAAATTTGTCTTGTTTTGAAGGTCTTTGAATGTATAATACTTTAAAATGAGTAGACTTAAATCGGACACTGTATGAGAGAGTATGCGCATTCTCGTCTGTCTGTCTGGGAATTAGGTTTTGGGTTTTATTGGACAATTTTATAAGTTAGTATTTTTTGATATTTTTTCTTTATTAGTGTTAGTAATATATACACTATAGAAGTGATTTTATTGGATTTCGAGTTAGTATAAAATAAATATAAATAAATAAAATAAGGTGATTTATAAGTGATATATACAAGGGAATTTCAGGCTTCTTATTTATTGCAAATATGAATGCTAAAATGCACATATTATTTACACGTGCATGAATGCTAATAATGCAATATAAGTAGAGATATGCAACTAATTACTCGGGAACAAAGCTTTATTTTCAACTTTTAGAGTGATGAATCACAGGTTCATCAACGTCCAAGAATAAATTTGTGTCTCTGATCACTGCTAAAAAACCACAGTCCTCGTAACATTGAGTTTCGAGCACCTTCAACTCAGATACCGCCTCTTTGAGCTTTGGTTCAGGAATGGTCTCTTTCTTCACTTTGTCACTTCTAGAGTGGAACGTAACTTTTCAATTACCGTAGTCGACTACTACTTTGGTTATTCGAAGGAATGGCCGACAAAGAATTATAGGGGTGTGGAGTAGAAGCGTAAAGGTGTCTATGTCCAAGACAATGAAATCAACAGATATTTGCATCCCTTAGATAGTGACAACCATATCTTCCAACATGCCTTGATGTTGCTTGACTAATTTGTCCATAAATTGCAGAATCATCTTGGTAGGTTTAAGTGATCCTAACCTAAATTCGATGAGTAGTGATGATGGCAACAGGTTGATAGACGGCCCACTATCGAGCAATGTGCGCTCGAACTCCTGCTTAAACATAGCGCATCTGATCAATGGTGCTCCGTAGTCTTTCTTCTTAGGCGGGAGGTTACGGATGGCATTCAAAGTATCCATGGTGAGAATATGCTTCTCAGAATTTGAAGTCGTGCGTCTGTGTCTGTTGGGCTGACGTTTTATTGTACATGCCTCCTTAAGTCATTTATTCATGTGAGGCATGTATTCCATGGCTTTCAAAAGCAGCATCTCAAGCATAATGTTTTGCAATATTTCAACGATGCTAGGAATAGACAAAGTGTTTTTTATTTGTTTTACTGGTTTTATTTAAGGGTAGAAGGAAAGGGCATATGTACATTATCAAAAATATTTTCATTTGAATTTTTGTCTATATCTTTCTATATAGGTAGAAGGAAAAAAGAAATACAATCATCAACATCTGGTGGACCAAAAATGACATGCTCGGCTCCATCGGCTGGCGTCGGTTCTGTGGCCGGTGCTTGCATATCCAAGGCTAGCGCGGCTTCACCGGAACTATTGCTATCTTCTTCTTTTATTTTTACATTTTCTCTTATTTATATGTTTTTGGCGTAAGTGGTGCTGCTCCAAAAACTGATGTTGGTCCTAGTGCTGGCCTAGCTGACAACTCGTCGTTGGATGCGTTGTTCTTCCCCTTCACTGTCGCAGATGGCTGGAGTGTCCTACCACTCCTGAGATGTACAACATTAGATAAAAAGACATTATTTTCACAATAATTGGGTTGGGCACAACAGGCTACCTGCTCTTTGTGATGGAAGTTATTCGGGTTTGCTTTGACCTAGTCCGGAATGACAGTCTTAGTGGTTGTCAGGTCGTCTATGTTCTGGATCATCTCAGCCATATTCTTTATAAGTTGAGCCAGACAATCCAAGGCTGGGTTAAGTTGAGTAGCCTCACAAGGTTTGGCCTGATAAGACCATTGATTCTACTGGTAGGATCGAGGTTGTTGTTGGTAACCCTAAGAATGGTGAGGAGGAGGAGGAAGAGAAGGGTATTGCTGGTATTGCGAGGAGTACTGGTCATGATATTGAGAAATCGGCTGCAGATAGTTCTGGTGGTGTTATCTGGACTGCTGCCGGTAGTTGTTCTACCTCTAGTTTTAACTTCGATGCGAAGGCTGCTTCTGGGCCGGATTGGGCTGGAAGTTCCGCCCTCCTTATTGTTAGTGATCTGACTGGTTGGCCTAGTTCTGACCCTTCTATTGTCCCTGAGGACGGGTCAGTTGCCGGTCATTGCCTCAGATGTCACCCACCTCTTAAATCAGTGATGGAGGTAGAGAACAAGACTTGGGGTACTAATGTTGGTACTCAAACGGCTGGTAGACAATCATTTGGGTTTGCAGCTGAGGTTGCTGCTTCTCCGAACCTACACGTAGTATGCGTACTAGATCAGAGGTTGGTTAGGACATGTCTAAAGTGGTTGTGGTTGTGTCTGCTCCTTATTCTCAGCCGGAGGCTTAGGTGTGGTGATCACTGCGTTATAGGCGCTGATAGTGTTCAACAGCATCTCCAGTTGCTTGGTGATGATGTCAAGCTTGTCTAGGCCCTTCGTTCTCTGCTCGATCCATGCGAGCTTCTCTAGGTCTTTCGACCTCTTCTCAAGGATGTCTACCTTCGACATGTGGTTGCTAATGATGGCCAAATCAGAATTGTCACACCTATCGACTTCTCTTATCTCTGCCATATTTACATTCTTGTGGAGAACCTGTTGTGGTGGTGGTTGGATCTGAAAGGTGTGAGATGAGGATAACATTACCTCTCTTTCAGCCATCTCCTCAAAGATTTGCCAAACTGCATCCTTGCCCTTGTTGAAAAGAGATCCTTCGTAGGCGGCGTCAACCTGATGTTGATTGCTTCTGTCAAGCCCACAAAAAAGTGTTGGACCATGCTGGTCCTTGGAATGTCATGGTGGGTTCACTTCTCAATGAGATCACTGAACCTCTCTCAGGTTTTATAGAAGGATTCTTAGGGCCCCTGAGAGATGTTAGAGATCTTCGACCGCATGAGATTGAGATGGCCGAGAGGATAGTACTTGTGAAGGAAAGCTGATTTCAAGTCCTCCCATATCGTCACCACCTTCCCCAGATGGTTGATCGAGTACAGTGCTTTTCCCTGAATGTTGAATGGGAAGGCGGTCTTCTTGACTATGCCCAATGGAATGTTAGTATAGTGTGTCATGCTATATATGTGGTCAAACTGTTGTAGATGGATATACGGCTCCCTCTTAGAGTTCACATGGAAGCTTTGAAGGAGGAAATAAGCCATGGCTTTAGTTTGAAATGTTCATGGATCGGTGGGATCTGGATCCACTCGTTGATACAGTCAGTCTGAGGGTTGCATGACTACTTCGGTGTTGGCTTGGGTCGGCCTCTTCCTTCCGCATCTCCCCTCCACAGGGTCCATCTACAGAGCGATCATCTCTGTCATCATCATCACCTCCTTCTCGAGGTGTTTCCCTCTCTTCGGATCTCCTCCTCAATCATTTGGCATATCTTGGAAAGTGACCTGAGCTAGAGCTTGGTCAGTGAGATATTGTTGAATGGACTGGATAGAGGCCAAGAGCTTATTGTAGACTTCATTTTGATTGGGCCCAGTGCCCAGCTCTATTTCTTGCTCTGTGTTTTACTGCTGGGGTCCCTTTCCTCTTCTTGTTGGATCCATATATGATGCAGTATGTTAATGCTCGGGCTCACGATCAAGGTCAAGATATGCAACGGGAAATATGCCCAGATCAGTCTGTATGTAAGCACCAGATGGAGAGAATAATTCAGAATTAGGTCCAATTCTAAATCTTATCAGGGATGGAGAAGAATATGGAGTGCAATCAATCTCCATCCAAAAGGGGTAGAACTCAAGAAGAGAGTTTTCCTAATATGGGTGAGGAAGAAGAAGCGAGGAGTCATGAGGGTGGTTCATAGAGTCTGAACCATGTACCTGAGAATTGCCCCGAATTATTGGAGTTGTCGGACTCGAGGAGTCGATGTGGTTATCGGCGGAGTCCCGACTAAGTTATCCTTGAGTCGTCATCTCGAGACAAGAGAGAAGATCGGGTTGGAAGAAGGATACAGTAATCAATGAGAAATAAAAGGAGTGTAAAATAGTAGAAGGCTCGAGGTTCAAAGATGAAGTGAGAAAAGAAGGGTAGCAAAAATGTGCGGGAGTGCGTGACTTTGATATGTGATCCTAATCTAAACAAACAAACACCAAACAAAATGGATTCACCAACTCAACCCAATGTAAAGCCATAAGAGTTCAGCTATTTTTTCTTTTAAATTTTAGGGTTGTTGATTCAGGCAAAAAGTTGCCCCAAGTCCTTAAGCGGCTAGCTCTAGAGGAGAGCGGGTACTGCCAAGAAAAGTCTCCTCATACTTGTTCCACCTCCTTTGTATCATGTGATCTGTAATTTTTGAGATCCTCAACCTCGTTCTCGGGTGGCTACTCAGGCAAAGAAAATAGAGAGGAAGCTGACATGCAAAACCACTATTTCCCTCACAAGCGAGGTACTCGATCGATGAGACGAACACACCCGTGAGGTAATAGACTAGGCTCAGTACTTCAAATCAAGTCGGATGCTCTACACAATGTAGGAACACCGTCGTCGACAAGGCCCTACTCGGTCATGTACAATAGAAGTGCCAATACTTCGCCAGTCCAGGTGATTGTTGAGGCAGCCACAAATCGAGTTTTTAGCTCTATTCCTTAAAGGTCATACCTCACTCTGTCTGGAATGTATCTGAAATCAGTGAATGAACCCCAAATAATGATGTTCGTTACGAATTTTAATTAGGGTCAAAGTAAGATTAGCATACCCTTTTTAAAATTTTGGATTTTCACCTTTTTTAGTATTTTGCATTGACAAACGCCTAACGATTTTTTGGATTTCTTTTTGCCTTAGGTGCTCGAAATCAGAGGGAGATGGTGGCAAAGCAATGCAAGGAGACACTAAGATGGAAATCTCACCTTAGTGTCTAAATGATGAATGATCAGTTAGAAGACTTATAGTGCCCCCAGCGCTCTCCATGCGGGATGCAAGGCAAAAAATTTTAAACCTTTACTATATGTGCGAGATGCAAGCAGAAATCATCCTAAGTAGGAAATTGGTAATGTCGTGAAGAATCAAATACTAAACACTTAGAAAGAAACCTATAGTCTAGTCTTAGATGCTCCTTGGTGCCCACCACGGTGGGTCCTGCAAGCTTTGTATGGAGAACTCTCACGACACGTGTTTTCAAGTCTAAGTATCTAAAAATTAATTTAAACTAAGTCCAAACATAGACTATGGGTGCATGCAAGATATTAGATTTTTGATCTTAATTTACTCGATCAAGAAATCCCTAAAATACTATGGTCTCATTCCATAAAATAAATAAAAATAAGGCAGAAAGCACAAAATACGGAAAAAAATATAGGCAATAAAATCATGACAAAATCCTATGAGCCCCCAAGTGAACAATCACTTGGAATTGGACATGAGTGTCCAAGCTCAAGTACATGTATTATTACAATATAATAATGTGAAAATAAATGTCACTATCTCACAAAAATACAAATAAATGCTATGCTAACTTTCTGTCTCTTTATTGCTCTCTCCTCTTGGTCTACAAGTAGAAGGATCAAGTCTCCTCGACAGGTGCCTCAACCACCTAGGCGATCGTTGTCTTCTCAAAGTCTCCCACAAGAAAAATAAAAGAGACAAATATTAGCACAATAAACAATTATCAAATATTAGCACAATAAGCAATTATATCAAATAACAGAGAAAATAAGTGAAGAAAAATAATAAAATAAAAATGACCCAATATTATATCATATACATTGCTCCCCAGTAATGGTGCCATTTGATCACAAGGGTTCTACGAGGGTCTACAAATATCCTCATTGAAATGCGAAGATACAATGCCACTGAGGCGACCGTTCACTAAACCCAAGGTCGATAAACAATTAACCCACGAATAAATAGAGAATTGTAACGCTAAAACAAGTGGATCAAAATTTATTATGCCCTATAATAAGATATGTATAGTGACAAGTATGGTAGAGGTCGAACACAAGGAGAACGAGGAATACACAACAGAATTCGCTAAAAAGGATAATAAATGTTTTATTGGCTTTTAAGGTATTTTGATTTTTTTATGGTTTTTAATGATCTAATTTTTGGAATTTTTATTTTTATAATTTTTTTAGAATTTTAATTTTACAATTTTACTTTCTTTTTATATTTTCTGATTTTTAATTTTAAGATTAATTAAAAATAATAATATAAGTATGTATAGATATATATATAGAGAGATGGTGTTTATATTTATAAATATAGCTATAAATACTCGAAAATCAGAAAATAAAATAAATTTATCTTTTTAATGTTTTTTCTCTATTTTTTATTTTCTTAAAACTTTTACTACTATTTTGTACTTTTAATTGAATTAATATGGAAAAATAGTGAATAGGTTAAATAGGTCAGAAAAAGGCTCCAAATTTTCAAAAATAATTTTAATATATAATAGATATAATATACAAAATTAAAAAAATAGAAACAAATATTTTAAGATTTTTAAAAGATTTTTTTATAATTTTATAAGGATTTTGGAGCTTTTTAATTTATAATTTTTTTTTATTTTAGTGATTTTTAGGTCGGTAGTTGCTAAATAGGATAATAAAAAATCTATTTTTTGTAGTTTTTCAAAATGTTATTTTATTTTTGTATAAACAGCAAAAAATATCTCTATTTTTATTTCTAATAGATAGAAAATATACCTTAAGTGTTGGACATGCGAGCCCACGGCGAGCCATTATGCAATAAATGTTATTGCAATTCACTCCTTAATCTGAAATAAAGAGTACATAATTTGCATAATAGGTCCCTTAGTACAATTAGGGTTATGTACCATGGCCATCTTAATGATCATACAGCTGTTGATTCAATTATTGAATCATAGAGGCTGGTGCTTGGATGAATATCTAATGAGTTAGATTGAGGACTCATCAAGCACCGTCAAATGATTGTTAAGATATGATCTACGGCCTGAGTAGGAAATGGCAATCCTATCTCATTCAGGCTGATATCTGATCGACCTCTTGATGCAGGTCCCTTGCATAGGAATAGAGATTCGGAGGTGTCAGATTAGTTAGGTCAAAGAGTTGACTTAACGAGATCGAGATAACCAAAGTCCTATATCGTATGCTGTCATGATGCAGGCACACATCCTCTGACCGGAGACAGATGTGTTACTATATGTCTAAGTATGTACATTTGGCAGACCAATAGGTTGATGACCTAATCAAGGTCTATACACCGGCGCGCTGGTGTGCATATAAGGGCATATGAGTAATACGATCTCTCAAAGGGATCATACAGGTTCAGTTACTGAACCGGAAGACATGAGCTCACTCATGAGATATTGGGAAGAATCAAATTCCATGCGCATGGTCGTCTCGCTTTGGAAGCTTGACTGAATTTGTAGGTTTGATATATACTTTTGGAAAGCATATGATCAAGACCTAGGTATGATATATGTTTTTGGAAAGTGTATGATCGATACCGACTCCCAATGATCGAATGAGAAACTTACTGATAAAACCCTGAAGTAGACAGTATAAAGTTGATCTAATACTTCGGGTTTATTCTGAGTCTTCCAGTATGCAGGATGTACAGGTATTAGGAATACCTGAGGGTGATGCGATCATAAACGATTGTATAACCATGACGCTTCCATTCCTAGGGAGTGATGAAACGGGTTTGGATTTTAGTGACTCCTCTCAGTAGAGAAGTAATCTGATCTTAGTCCAAATGTTTGTCATTGATCTGAATGTAATTCAGATTCAATGAGAAGATTAGATTTACGGTCTTGATTTAATCAAGCATCTATGGGAGGACCGAGATCTAGATTTGAGATGTGATCTCAATATCCATGTCACTATACGTGGAATAATACAATCGCCCTGTCCTTATCTCCAAGTATTCGCGGAGAAAGCGCATTATCCTTGAAAGAGTTCATGGATAATTCTATTGTTGATATATGTATCCGAGCATTGAGAAAATGGATAGTTAATTGTGATTTAATTATCATGAATAATATGAATTTGATTCATATTATAAGGAGAGTTATCTTAGATAATTAAATGTGATTTGATTATCAAAGATGTAAATAATATGAATTTGATTCATATTATTTGAGCACATGAGAATAAGTTATCCAATATAATTAAATGTGATTTAATTATTATGGATAAGAATAATGTGGATAGTAATATCCAATTATTCATAATATATTATAAATGTGATTTATAATGTATTAGAGAGAGTTAAATATAATTTATATTAGTAGATTAATTATTAATGTGTATTGGATACACATTGTCTAATTAATTGAAAATGTAAATTACATGTTGTTTTGGGTTGTGAATATGATTCACAATATTCCAATGTCAAGATTGCAATATTCCCAAATTTAATTGAGAATTATTTTGGTGAATAAAAATCCTAACAAATAGTTGTTGGAAAATAAGTAGAGAGAAAATCAAGGAGATGTACAATCTCATGGGAATCCATGAGATTGCCCTCTAAAGGGGAAGGTTGATCTCCTTTGTATTTTCTCTCCTTATTTGATTGATTTAATTTGGTATTAATATTTATTTGATTTATCAAATATATTTTATAAAAATTAAATCACAAGTTGTTGGTTTTTACCAACAATAATCTTGACCATTGGATTGACATAAATCAATCTCATCCATTGATTTTATATGTCACATGGATTGAGATCCATGGATCCCAAAACCCTATAAATAGAGAGGCAAACCATGCTCTCTATTTTACACACAATGCTTGATAAGCATCTCTCTCTCTTTTCTCTCTACTCGACAGCCCTCTCTCCCTCTCATGTGGCCGTCCACCATGGATGACCTAAGAGAGGTTCTCCTTCGCCGCAGCATCGTCATTATGCTGCCCGTTCTTCTGCTCGTGGATCTCCGTCTCCTTCGGTACGCCTCGCTCGTGAAGAAGACGTCGGATCTCGTGTGTCGATATCAGGAGATCCGCCGCTTGGATCATCAACATGGATTGCGAGAAGCACGCGGTTCATCCCCGCGCTCGCAAGCGTCTCCTCCGTCGGATCGGACTTGAGACAGGAGGTCTCTTCGTTTAGAGACTCGATCGCAACCACGCTTCAAGAGGTAATCCTATTACTTGTTTGTGGTTTAGAAGAAACGATCCGAGAAGTGTTCTTGGATCATGTGATTTCGTCGTAAGAAAATTTTTTAAATTCCGCTGCATCGAGCAACTAGTGCGACTAGTCGCTCTTCGTCGTATTCGATACGACGCTCACGCTTCCGTGATGCACTTGAGTATCTAACCATATCCTTCAAGTGGTATCAGAGCCTTAGGTCGACGGTTTCGAATATGATTTGCTAACCGGGGACGACTTGGGTTCGTTATGGTCGCGAAAGTTTTTATCGCATTTGATTTCGCAGATCTGTTTAGTAAATAATTTAGACCATGTTTAAAATGTTTAAGCACGAATTATTTACTTGTATTTTTTTCCCCATTAAATAAGGAAACCATAGGATCTGAGTTTGCGTAAATCGGATTTCGTTTGCTCTAGATATGGTTGTTTTAATGAACATGTATTCACTGTTGCGGGAACTGCGAATCTTAACGTAATGAAGGAGTTAATTACTGTTTAGAGACGCCTAGAAATGCGTGCAAATCATATAGGTTCTGTTGTAAATCAAGTTAGCAAACTATGGAAACTTACTTTGCTTAATTTGGATTTAAATTGATTGAGATATGCTAATATTAGTAAGTATGGGTCACTGCTGAAATTACTTTCCTAATCAAGAACCATGTGATTGTCAATTAGTGAAATTAATTGTTAATTTCATGAAATAACTGAGGAAAATATTTGAGAAATATTATAAGATGATTATTTCCTTAATTGATTTGACCCCAACCAATTAATTGATTAGATTTGATCTAAATCATAATTGGAAACACAATCATCAAACTCCTTGCTTGAATAGGATTGGGAATTTGTCTAGCAAATTTCCTTATAATCAAAATTGTTTTGATTACTATATGGTATAATTTCGGTTGAAGAACCGATGATCATCTCAAGTACAAGTTAATCAATTTGGCATTATCCTTTCCCGAGGCGGATATGGTGTCTAGTCGGGGATCGCTGGGGTAGCGGGTTGCAACGTATGCGGTCCGTCCCACTCCCGCCGGTACTGGCCATGACAGCGGGTAGGGCCGGGATAATGTCCGAGGGATTAAGTTGTATTTTTCTAATTATTAAAATATGAATTAATACGTACTTTGAGAATAATACCATATATATTTAAGCATAACAATCAAGTTTGATTGATTGAATTGGATTGATAATTAATTTAATATGATTGAATTGATTATGTCCAATTATACTCTAATATGATTAGAGTTGATAATTCCCTTGGAAGAATTAATTATGTGAATATGATTCATGATAATTAATTAGAATTTGAATATGATATGGAGGATCACATAAGTGACATCCATGGTCTCCCGTCAAGGCGAAGGGTTTCGTCGCCAGATATTATATGTGGGAGACGCCTGTCCGAAGTGACAGCTCCTGCATATGATCCATTTGGATCGGGCTCGTCGCTTCTCGAAAGAGTAAGGACGTATGCGTAGTGACCCCAATATCGGGTCCTCATATTATTGGGGCGATATTGGATTGCGCATAGCAAGTTGTATTCCTGTTGACGATTGGTTCAATTAATGACGGGTCAGCATCACCTTAGGGGTGGTAAGCCCGGGTGTTAAAGACCGAATTGGGAGATGCAAGTTGGACTTGCAAGGCGGAATGTGTTCCCGCTTCTTTTTATCCGAGTTGTAGGTTCTCATATTATTGGGATGCAACAAAGATAAGGAAGGAGATCCCAGATCTTGCTTGAGATATAATGGTAAGTATATCTCTTACATTGAAAGTGATTAAGGGAATGAACTTTCATTGTTGACATGGCAAGACAACTTTGATATAAAAATTCCTAAATCAAAGTAAAACATGTGTATATATATACCCTTATGCTAATTTCTTATTTCAGATAATCCTTCATTAAACCCACTCAATGTTATACTCAATAATAACCAGTAGAATATCATGGATTGGACCCTTGATCCAGATATTGTACTTGCAATTGAACACATAATGTATGTGGTTGCAATGTGCAAGTTTCCTCATAATAATGAGAAGTGATAATTAAATAAGACAATAGAACTAAAACCCTAGGGTTTGTATGTCTCTATAAGTCTTGATCTCATTGAATGTACTTTGGAAGTGACATGTCGATGATGATCGTAATCATCAAATAATCCTTATAAAACCAATAAATTTTTTCTGGCATACATATGTGCTCTTGACATTTAATCATGAATGACATGGTTCTCTGCATCATGTAGAATGGTAGCTCTATAAGAGTTGATGTATTTAAATTATTTGAATACCTACCTGAACCTATGTTTTAAGAGTTTAGATGGATGTAGATGATGAGTGTCATCATTCTACTGTCTATACTCTAGTCATTCATGAAGCTTCATAATATTCATATTGTATGAATTGGGTGAAGCATGTATAAATGTCGAAATGCTCTTACATTAAATTCTTTTGAATTTAACATAAGAGGTCCTTAGTCTTAAGCAATGGTTGTTTATAGATAAAGGGAGCGCAGTGGAAGCATGGGTTGGACCCAAGCAAGAAGTATAATCAAAGAGTTGACTGTACTTCTGTGACTTTCACATGACATCCAAAGAGTTGGATGAATGCCAATACTGCAATATGTTGATGTGTTGATAGTATGACTATCAAATCTATTTAGAATCCTTAGAGAAGCAATCGGATAATATATCAGAATAGCCTACATATAATCATTGAAATTGACTTACTTATTTGATAAGGTAAAGTCTAATAATTGTATCTCATTTTTCTAATAACACTTGCAATTGGTTGCATATGTATTAGAATATTAAAAAAATTTTGATCTTATGGTTTATTGGTCATCCATGTTGAAAGTGATGCAAGTGTTGCAACAATTTCCATTGGATCAATAGACTTCATATTTTCAGTAGGAGCCCTTAGTCTTAGAGAATGTCTCTATGACCTAGATATTAGAATACACTCATTGTTTATTTCTAATTATTGGATATAAACATGAATTCTGTAATAAATCTGTCATAAAGAGTTATGATGGAGATATTTCAGATAGTAATCTAAAATCTAGTGGACTCTATTAAATTAGAAAATTAATGAATGGTTCATTAGGATTTCTAATACTGAAAATTAAACCTTTAAAAGATCAATACGAGGATGAAGATCATTTGACAATGATCTGGCATCAAGTTTTGGACATATGTCTGTTGATGAGATCAATAAACTAGTAAGACATGAAACTTTAGATTGTCTAAAGATTCAAATCTCACATACTTGTGAATATTATATTCAAAGTAAAATGTCCAATACACCCTTCCTTGGGAAAGGTGTAAGATGTCAAGGTATTCATGATCTCATACATATTGATGTATGCAGATCATCTATATCATAGTAAACATTATGGATATGTGATATCTGTAAATGATTATGTATGATATGAGATTTCTTCTCTTCACTTGGAAAAATTTGAAATGTTCAAAGATTTCACAATTTTGGTTTAGAACCAAAGTTTGAAGGAAGATGAAATGAGTTTGATCTAACCAAGGTAGCATGTATCTATTAGATGAATTCAAGAAATACCTTATGGAGATATGAATATCATTCCTATCTCAATCCTCCTAATGAACCTATGGAGTTGTAGGGAGATACAATTGATCATGTGTGACATGATTTAATCAATGATTAATCCTAGCATAATTATCTCTTAGTTTCCAAAGGTGTATATGTAGTAGAGACTACATTATATACTTAATAAGGTTCCATGCATGTAAGCTGGAATCTAGCACTAGAGAGTGCTACTTCATTAGGAAAATAAAGGATGGTATTGTATACCTACTTTATGACCTTGAGATTCTTAAAAGATCTCATATCTGAGAATGTGATTCTTGGAGGATGAATCTCTTAAGAATCAAGATAAAATGAAGTAAAGGAACTCATTTAAATCTTGAGAAGATAATGAGGCTCCTGAAATCAGAAACTAAAAGAATAATTGAAGATGAAACACTAATACTTCTTCAAATAAGTTTGAGGATGTATTCCATGTGAAAATGATCGGACTTCATGTGATGAAGTTCCTGAGGATCATGACATGGAAAGATGGATGTTGGCAATAAAAGTCTAATGTAGACTTCATATACAAATGTTGTATATGGACCCTCGAGGATCCACCTATATGGGTCAGACCCATTAAGGTGTAAATGGATCTTCAAGAGAAAGAGGGAACCTGATGAGAAGGTAGAGACCTTCAAAGCACGGTTCGTAGCCATGAGCTACACACCGAAGAGAAGACATCGCTTACGATGAGACTTGCTCTCCAGTGACCTTGCTTTAACTCATCAGAATATTGCTAACTATAGCTACACAACTTGACTATGACATCTTCATGATGTGAGTCAAGATTGCATTCCTCTATTAATACCTCTCTGAGGATATTCATATGAAGTAGCCCCAGGGCTTCATGGTTGAGGAAAGAAAGGTGTGCAAGCCAAAGAACTCCATCTTTGGACTCAAATAAGCTTCTTGTATTTGGAACATAAGATTTGATGAAATTGTAAATGTTATGATTTCAGATAAAATCTTGATGAACCATGTGAAGCTTAGTGGGAGTACCATTGTATTCATCGTGCTAAATGTAGATATTATCCTAATCATTTGGAATGATATAAGAATAAATAATAAGTGTTTTATAATTTGGTTGTTCCATACCTTGAGATACGATCTCAAGGATACCTCTTAGATCTTAATTCTGAAGTCATTCAGAAGCAAAGAGAAGAGGGTATTGGGACTGTCACATTAGTAGTACACCTTCGACTTATTCCATTTTCTGGAAAAATTCCAAGAAAGGCTTCCTTCCCTTAAGATGTGGTAGTGACCTATCTAAAGGGATAGCACCTCAAAGAGTTGAGGAAGTGAATGCTAGAACTGCTTGCACTTGTGCATCAGTTATGAGAAGCTGGGTATATGCTAGATGTGTACAAGAGCCAGATGTCTGCCATGCAGTGGGAGTAGTAAACTATTACTAATCCTACTCTGGAAATAAAACACTTAGTTGCAGTAATAACAATATCTTCAAAGATGATGAAACTTAGAGATAGTGATCTCAAAGTCTTATCTTCAAAGGTTTAAGACCTTGTAGATAGTGATCTATAAGGGTCTTAACTGTAGATACCTTAGGAGATAGAGATCTCCAGGAATGAAGGTATTCTAATAAGGATTATGGGAATACTGGTTATGATAATTAATAAGATGTAGTGTCAAGGACACTATAACCAACAAAATTGAGTATCGGTTGCATGAGATGCAACATTCGCATTGGATGCGAGCACTGTTACTAGGAGATATGAAAGTGGCATAAAAGGACTTGGCGTAGTCTCTTGGGAACGGAGTGACTGATCAGCTTACCTAGCTATTTTCTAAATAGCCTATGATTGTCACATGAGTGTGGGTTTAAATGATTAGACCATTAATGGCTCTTTGGGCTAGTGGGAGATTGTTGGACATGCGAGCCCACGGCGAGCCATTATGCAATAAATGTTATTGCAATTCACTCCTTAATCTGAAATAAAGAGTACATAATTTGCATAATATGTCCCTTAGTACAATTAGGGTTATGTACCATGGCCATCTTAATGATCATACAGCTGTTCATTCAATTATTGAATCATAGAGGCTGGTGCTTGGATGAATATCTAATGAGTTAGATTGAGGACTCATCAAGCACCGTCAAATGATTGTTAAGAGATGATCTCCAGCCTGAGTAGGAAATGGCAATCCTATCTCATTTAGGCTGATATCTGACCGACCTCTTGATGCAGGTCCTCTGCATAGGAATAGAGATTCGGAGGTGTCAGATTAGTTAGGTCAAAGAGTTGACTTAACGAGATCGAGATAACTAAAGTCCTATATCGTATGCTGTCATGATATAGGCACACATCCTCTGACCGGAGACAGATGTGTTACTATATGTCTAAGTATGTACATTTGGCAGACCAATAGGTTGATGACCTAATCAAGGTCTATACACCGGCGCGCTGGTGTGCATATAAGGGCATATGAGTAATACGATCTCTCAAAGGGATCATACAGGTTCAGTTACTGAACCGGAAGACATGAGCTCACTCATGAGATATTGGGAAGAATCAAATTCCATGCGCATGGTCGTCTCACTTTGGAAGCTTGACTGAATTTGTAGGTTTGATATATACTTTTGGAAAGTATATGATCAAGACCTAGGTATGATATATGTTTTTGGAAAGTGTATGATCGATACCGACTCCCAATGATCGAATGAGAAGCTTACTGATAAAACCCTGAAGTAGACAGTATAAAGTTGATCTAATACTTCGGGTTTATTCTGAGTCTTCCAGTATGCAGGATGTACAGGTATTAGGAATGCCTGAGGGTGATGCGATCATAAACGATTGTATAACCATGACACTTCCATTCCTAGGGAGTGATGAAACGAGTTTGGATTTTAGTGACTCCTCTCAGTAGAGAAGTAATCTGATCTTAGTCTAAATGTTGGACATTGATCTGAATGTCATTCAGATTCAATGAGAAGATTAGATTTACGGTCTTGATTTAATCAAGCATCTATGGGAGGCCTGAGATCTGGATTTGAGATGTGATCTCAATATCCATGTCACTATACGTGGAACAATACAATCGCCCTGTCCTTATCTCCAAGTATTCGCGGAGAAAGCGCATTATCCTTGAAAGAGTTCATGGATAATTCTATTGTTGATATATGTATCCGAGCATTGAGAAAATGGATAATTAAATGTGATTTGATTATCATGAATAATATGAATTTGATTCATATTATAAGGAGAGTTATCTTAGATAATTAAATGTGATTTGATTATCAAAGATTTAAATAATATGAATTTGATTCATATTATTTGAGCACATGAGAATAAGTTATCCAATATAATTAAATGTGATTTAATTATTATGGATAAGAATAATGTGGATAGTAATATCCAATTATTCATAATATATTATAAATGTGATTTATAATGTATTAGAGAGAGTTAAATATAATTTATATTAGTAGATTAATTATTAATGTGTATTGGATACACATTGTCTAATTAATTGAAAATGTAAATTACATGTTGTTTTGGGTTGTGAATATGATTCACAATATTCCAATGTCAAGATTGAAATATTTCCAAATTTAATTGAGAATTATTTTGGTGAATAAAAATCCCAACAAATAGTTGTTGGAAAATAAGTAGAGAGAAAATCAAGGAGATGTGCAATCTCATGGGAATCCATGAGATTGCCCTCTAAAGGGAAAGGTTGATCTCCTTTGTATTTTCTCTCCTTATTTGATTGATTTAATTTGTTATTAATATTTATTTGATTTATCAAATATATTTTATCAAAATTAAATCACAAGTTGTTGGTTTTTACCAACAATAATCTTGACCATTGGATTGACATAAATCAATCTCATCCATTGATTTTATATGTCACATGGATTGAGATCCATGGATCCCAAAACCCTATAAATAGAGAGGCATACCATGCTCTCTATTTTACACACAATGCTTGAGAAGCATCTTTCTCTCTTTTCTCTCTACTCGACAGCCCTCTCTCCCTCTCATGTGGCCGTCCACCATGGATGACCTAAGAGAGGTTCTCCTTCGTCGCAGCATCGTCGTTATGCTGTCCGTTCTTCTGCTCGTGGATCTCCGTCTCCTTCGGTGTGCCTCGCTCGTGAAGAAGACGTCGCATCTCATGTGTCGAGATCAGGAGATCCGCCGCTTGGATCATCAACATGGATTGCGAGAAGCACGCGGTTCATCCCCGCGCTCGCAAGTGTCTCCTCCGTCGGATCGGACTTGAGACAGGAGGTCTCTTCGTTTAGAGACTCGATCGCAACCACGCTTCAAGAGGTAATCCTATTACTTGTTTGTGGTTTAGACGAAACGATCCGAGAAGTGTTCTTGGATCATGTGGTTTCGTCGTAAGAAAATTTTTTAAATTCCGCTGCATCGAGCAACTAGTGCGACTAGTCGCTCTTCGTCGTATTCGATACGACGCCCACGCTTCCGTGATGCGCTTGAGGATATAACCATATCCTTCATTAAGAACCTAGCCAATATATATATATATCAGACACTTATGGTGATTTTCTAGGAATTATTAAAGGTCATGAGTTATTTTTAACAAAATAACATCTATAAAAAGAAAATACAATCTAAAAGGGGCATTTATGTAAATATTAAAATTTCTCGATCAAAGTTGGACACCTTAGAGAAATATGGGGCCAAAATGCAATTTCTCCAAATATGTCCAATAAACGATATATAGAGGGTATTTCTTCAATTAATACAAAGCTCAAGGGGCTAGATGCAATTTTTCCAGAATATTTTACATATATTACAAAAATATGGACTGAATTGAAATAAAGAAAACCTTAGGTGCAAAATACCTAGTCCCCTCAGCTCACACGCACGTGAGGTGAGGTGACGTGGATTGGACAGAGGTAAATTACAAAATATCTAAATATTTAACAATACAACCGATAGTTTTGGGACTAAATAGAAATTACAAAAATGGCAGGGATAATTGGAAAAATTACCCCCACATGCGCGGATCGAATCGACGACCGGATCTCCTTCACTTATCCACGTGGTTGCATTGCAACGGCGGGCACTGATTCACTGTTGGATGCTCGGGATTAGATCTCTAGTTAGTGATCTGACGGTTGAGGGCACGTGCATCCAACGGTAGTTGTACCCTTGGGCATGGGCACTTGATCGAACGGTGGAGAAGAGGGGTGGAAGAACATGTCAAGAACTCGAGCTGCTCGAGCTTCGATCGGCTATTCCTCCCTCCTCCGACCGCCTGGGAGGCTCGATGCTGGTGAAAAATGGGGAGCTGCTGCTCCTCCGCGTTAGGTGGCGGTCTCAGAGCAGTCCAGGACCCATCGATGAGGCCATGGGAGCTAGAGGTACCTGGGCATGCCTTCTTGCCTTGAGGGCCCCTGGAAGGGGCTTCTTTCTCTTTGTTTCTTGTAGGATTAGCAAAAGGGACCGAAAACAAAGCCTCTGATGGCTTCAGGCAGTGGAAATGAAATGGAGATGAGGCGGGTGCTGGTGCTCCGGCGTACGGCAGAGGAAAAGCACCTAAATCCAGATCCAAAGAGGATCTGGTTGACTGGAGATGCACGGGGCAAAGGTAAAGCATTGGGGAGTGAAATGGAGGTAAGAGATCGGGCAGAGCACGATTGAAACACAATGAGGGGGGTTTGCCGGAGCTCGGTTCGGCGAACTTTGAATTTTTTTAAATTTTATGAATAGAAAGAAAATCAAAGTAAATTAACATCGAACCTATGCTACTGCTACACCGAGGAATGAAAAAAATGCATGAAATGAATCTCGCCGAACCTTGGGAGGGCCAGGAGCGGAGTTGGTCAGTCGAGCTCGGATTGACCTCAAATCGATACCTTCTTTAGCCGCAGGAACCCATGAAGATGCTCATGTTGTCACCAGGAAGATCAATTTGTCCGAGGGTTAGGGTTTAGTTAGTAGAAGAGGTATCAAGGGGGAGAAGAAGGTAGAGGAGCTATCTTATACGTGGCAACTTTGGATTGAAGTGATAGCTCAATAGATGGATCCTCGGATTGATGAAAGATTACGACGTGAAAGAGCAATAATCGAGGAGTAAAAGTCAAGAAGAAATCAATCCAAATAGGTGTAAGGACTGAGATCAAAAAATGGAGAAACGGGGTAAAAAACCCTTTGACGGCTACAGTGCTAAGGGGTCAAACAGTTGACCGAGGTCAACTGGTCTAGGTTCCCCATCGGTCCAAGTGGATCGCTGGAGGATAAAACTATGAATAAAAGGACTATTAATTCAAAATAAAATAATAAATGATTTTAATATTTTTCTATTAAAACATGAAAAATATTTATTATTTTATGAAGTATTTTATGGTAATTTTTATTTATTTTTAAAACTTATTTTATTATAGGTTTTTTCAATAAATTTATAGGTATATTTACTTATATAATGTGTATTTTATTTTTATTTTGTATTTTAGATTTTATTATTTTATATAAATAATTTATATAATTGTAACTAATTTAAATATACACAAATATAATTTTATTATATTTTTCTAAGTTTATTTTATAGTTAATTAAATTTGGGTGTTAATTATATAGGTATATGTATAATATATTCATCTATGTATTGTAGTATACTATTTTATCTTATTGTTATTGTTTATGGTTCTATTATATTCTAAATATGTACATATACTATAAATAATATTTACAAAATTATAAAAATATAAAATAGCGAAAAATATAAAGAATAAATAAAATGAATATTTTATTCAAGTATACTATACAATAAGGATCTAAAATCTAACTTTTGCATCTTAGAACCAAACTAAATGGAACCTCCATTAAATAGCTTAATAAAGGTTATACTCAATTAAAGGTGATTTTGATGCATTGTGAGTTCATATGGAGAAGATATGAGTTTGGGAAGTTTGGATTTTTGCTTTTTTTATTGTAGAATGTACAATTTGTAGTATTTTTGTGTGATATAAATTTTGAAATTTTTATGTATTTTTATCTACAACTTTCATGTACAAGGTTTATTTATTTGAGATATAAATAATAAAGAATAAAATAGGTCCCAAAAATTGAGTATTGTCCTTAATTAATTCGGGTTTCATTGTATTTATTGGCCTTATCTCCCCATACTTTATTCCATATCGACCCAGTCATCATGATGCCCAGGTATGAGGTTTAGGGTCTTAAAATACCTTTGGCATTTTATTTCCTTTTCTTTTCTTTTATTTATTCTTGTATTTTAGCTTAAATGCAGTATTTTATACACTATTTATACAATAAATAATAGATGTCAATTTATGCGACATAATGGTATTTACATGCATTTAGATAGGGTTTAAAGGCTAAAATGAAAGAATAAATGTGAGGAAATGAAGATTCAACAATGTCAAAGTTAAGTTATGTAGCTATAATTAGCAATATTCTGATGGGTTTAGGCATGGTCACTGAAAAGAAAGTCTCATCAAAGCAATGTTTTCTCTTCATGTGTATCTTTTGATGAATCTCCATTTAATCACCTTCATTCTTTCATTTTGGTCTTTAAACCCTAGCTAAATACATGTAAATATCATTATTTTGCAAAAAGTAACATTCATTATTCATTGTATAAATATTATATAAAATACATTGTTTGAAGTCAAAATAAAAGAATAAAGAAAAGGAAAGGAAAGGAAACAAAATGCCAAAGATATTTTATGACCCTGAACCCCGAGACCTAGGCATCATGATGATTGGGTCGACAAGGAATAAAGTAAGGGAGATAAGGGTCAAAAACACAATAAAAATCCTAATTTTTACCCTTCAATAATTCATTTTTGGAACTTAATTTATTCTTTATTATTTATACCTCAAATAAAGAAACTTTGAACATGAAGGTTGTAGATAAAAATATATCAAAAAATACAAAATTTATTCCACACAAAAATAATATACAGTGTACTTTTTATACTAAGAATAAAAAATCGAAACCCAAACTTCCCAAACTCATATCTTCTCCAAATGAACTCAAAATGTACAAAATCATCGTTAATTGTATGTAAATTTTAATGAGCTATTTAATGAAGGTGGTTTTACTTGAATTGGAGTTAAGATGCAAAAGTTAGGTTTTAGACCCCTGTTGTACTATATACGTGAATAAAATATCCATTTTATTTATTTTTTATATTTTTTATAATTTTATATATTTATAATTTTGTAAATAATATTTATAAAATATGTACATATTTAGAATAGAATAAAACAATAAAGAAACCATAAAATAAATAGTATATGAAAATACATATATGAACATATTATGCTTATACTTGTATAATATATACTCTATTCATTTAAGTGCACATATTAATCAGAAAAATAGAATAAAAATATAATTAAGTATATCTAAATAAGTTATAATTATATAAATTAAGAAAATAAAATAATAAAACAAAATAAAAATAAAAATAAATTATACAAAACATAGGTCGATATACCTATAATTATACTTGTAAAAAGTAGCTTACAACAAATTAAGCCATAAAAATAAATAAAAATTGATCAAAATACTATATAAAAAATAAACATTTTTATGTTTTAACCAAAAATTAAATAAATCATTTATTAATTTATTTTTAATTATTTTTTTGAAATTTAATTTCTGATTTGTCTTTTAGTGGATGATGTGGCCCAACCAGGTCCCGCCACCCGTTGATCGGGGTCAACTGTCTGGCCCAGATCCGAGAACTTTCATAATGGCTCATCCCTCCCCTTCTCATTTTTCCCTTTCGATTTGCTACCCTAGGACCTTTGACTTCTTAATGAAAAATCTTGTCAAAACATCGAGCCATCACGTGGGATGATCTACATCCCCGTACCATCCTTGATCTGCGTTAAAACCCTCATCAAAGTCCCCTCGTCACTCATTGTACAAAAGTCACTCTGCCTCCTTCCTTGTAATATCAAATCCCTTCTGCTCCGCATTTTCTCCCCTTTTTGCGTTCAATGGCTAGAGCTTCATAACAAAGAGCTCGTCCATCACTTAAGAGGATCAAGGAGGCATCGTGGGAGGTTGGTTCCACATCTCTACCGCTCGCCGACGTGAGGTCTCCGTCTCGCAGCCCACAACTGCTCCAAGTTTGATTTGCTTTTAGATAGATTTTAGTTATTGTTTTCATTTCCGACAATTAGTTTTAGGTTTATACTTTGCATTAGCGTAAAATTCACTTCTTCGTAGTTCGTCGGAGCTTCACTCCGGCGAGCATACCCATTGTGCCACTGCCGTGTTCCGACCTGCCAAATACCTTGATCTTCCTCCCCTGCATTTCTTCTTTACCCAACGTGCCTCCAGCCCTCTTTATCCTCACTAGATCCGGATTTAGGTGCTCCACCTCCATCACTCACCGAAGCACCTCTGCCTCCTCCCATTTCGCCACTATTCCACCCGCTAACGGGTCGAGGCAGTTTACCCTTGACCCTCTGTTCTTCCCGTGTAGGTCTTGAAGAACCCACCCTAGCTGAAGGCAATTTTGAAGTCCGGGAAGCAGTCCAAGTCGCATGACCTTCATCGACCTCCGTAGACCGCTCTGGTCATCCGCGAAGCTTTTTGAGCCCTCCAACAGCTAGAGGACACCTTCAAGAATATTTTGCGCCCCTTGAATTAGCTTCAAGTGGTTAGAGTCGGCCAGCATCGTCGATCGAAGCTCATCCATGGCTGTGTTCTTCCCTATTCGTCCAGGCGGGTCCACCGTCGTTGTATCATGCTCCGTCTCCAGAAGCTCCAGCCACTGTTGTATCAACATAGCCAGCCACCATTGGATCTTTTCGAGAGATCTAATTCGAGCTGCTGAAGCTGAACCATCATCAGTCGTTTTGATACTACCATGTCGATAAGTGAAGCACCCTCCACCATTCGATCAGGCGTACGTGGGGGTATTTTGCATCTTTTCCCCTCACTATTTATTTATTTCATTTTAGTATTATAATAATTTATTTTACTTTAATACTTTTTATAAAATTTGCAAGGAACCCTCTAGAGTTTATCTATATTGCATTTGAATCCTAGCCATGTTACCTCACGTGTCGTTCCACATGAAGTGCCAATTTTGCACAGAGGCCCTTGCGGGTTTTGTATTTTTGATTTAATACTTAAAATTTTAATATTAGTTGTTATATTAAGGGTATTTTACTGAAAAATAGCTTGCTTTTATTTTTAATTGCAAATATACCCTTGTTGGTTCATTAATTTTTGGCTTATTTTCTATTTATTAGAAATATCATGTGTGCTCTAAAAATTATGAAAAAGGGTTAAGTGCATGCTTACAGACATTTTCGCACTATATTTTAGACTTGCATTTTAGGCATTTTTCCTATTTTCTAAAAATCAAAGAGCATATTTTATCCCTATTTAATTTTAAAAAATAACAAAAATATATAAAACCTTTTTGAAAATTTCCAAAAAAAATTATTTTATATATTTCACTATTTTGTACCTCCAGACCAAAAATCCCTAAAAATAGAAAAAGAACTAACTAAAAATTAAAAAGCTCCAATATCCTTTATAAGAATATAAAAAATACCTAAAATTCCAAAAAAATATTAGTTTATATTATATAATTTTCTTTGTTTTATATATTATACAATAAAATCGAGTTTGAGAAATTTGAGGCTTTTGTTATTTTAAAATATCAAATTAATTCAGCTTATTTATTTAATCCATGTTTTGGGGATATTTTTGACTTTCAAAATACTTAAAATTAGCAAAAATTCTCCAAAAATAACAAAATTGTAGAACAGTATATGAAACATAAAAATAATTTATTCTATAATTTTTGTTTATCCTTAGTTGTATTTATAAATATATTAGACCATATTGTATATATACTTATATATAAACCTATGTTATGAATTAAAAAGAAAAAGAATATAAAAAATTAGAAAATATAAAACGAAAACATAAAATTAAAAACAATTAAAAAATAATATAAAAATTAAAATCTATAAGAAATATAAAACTAAAAACCCACATAAAAAGATAAATAAAAGACAAGAGAAGGACAAATTTTGAATTTCTTTTCCCGGTCTATCGTATTTTCTCCTTGTGTTCGACATCTACACATACTTACACATATATACACTTTTGTAGAGTTATAATAAATGTTAACTTCACATTTATTTTTCTTTTCACTACTATATCTATTGTGGATTAATTGTTGAATTAGAAGGATTTCGTGAGCGGTTACTTCAATGATAATGTAGTTCTCACTTTGTGTAGACTACAGTAGACCCTCACAAATTCCCTTCTTTCAAATGGTGTCATTGCCAGGGAGCAGCGCTGCATAGATTGTGTATCTTTATTTCTTTGTTTCTTCTCTCTTGTCTATTGTCTGCTTTTATTTCTTTATTTTCATTTGATATTGTTTTTGAATTGTTCTGACCTCTTCCTTTGTTTGATCTTATTGCGAGAGACCGCTACGTGTGGGAGGACTTCTTAGGAGGACCTGTGCACCCTAGCAAGGCGGAGCCAGCTTTCTGACTTAGATGGTAGGAGAGAGCAGTAAGGGCAGACTTAAGAAATTTTGAAGAGCAATCCACTTTGTATTTTATTTTATTTTATTTTTATATTAAGTGAGAGGGAGAGTATCGTATTTGTAATAATCAGAACTCTCTAAGACACTGCTGCTCCACGAGGTCCACTGACCGAGTGATTGTTCACTGGGGGGCCTCGTCGATTTTTGTCGTGTTCTCTGCTTTTATTTTCTTTGTTTTATGATTTTCTTTTTATCTGTTATGTGTGATTGAGCCCTAGTTTAGGATTTTCTTGTAGATAAATTAAGGACCAAAGCCCAAATTATATTTGCATGTACCTATAGATTCGTGCTTGGACTTAGTCAAATCTAATTGTTGATTATTTAAACTTGAGACCGTGCACCACGAGAAACCTCATACAATGCTTGCAGGACCCACTGTGGTGGGCACCGAGAGGTTTCCAAGATCGGACTTTAGATTTCATATCTAGATAGTTAGCATCTGGTGTTTCACGATAATAGCATATTCTGTCTAGAGCGATTTCATTGGTTGCATTCCATATAGATAGGTTTCAATTCTACTTAGCATCCTTACATGAAGAGAGCTGGAGGCAAGGTGAGCATTTCTTTTTAGTATTCATAATTGTTTTTGCCTCACATTACTTTTTCGACTCTCTCCCTCTGATTTTGACCACGTAGGATACTAAAAGAAATTGACTCCTCGTTAGGATCGTGCATTTTTATTAAAAATCCAAAAAAGTGATAACCAATAAAATTGGAACTGTTAATTTTACTCACTCTAAAATCAAAAAGAAAAAATTCTTGTCTTGGGGAGAGTAACCCCCCATTGTATTCGTATTTTATTTACCACGACACACGAAGGATTAGTGCCCCAATACCATGCCTACCTACTTATTTGTACAACTTTGTGTTTATCACCTAACTCTAAATTTTAAAAAGATAAAAAGTTTGAATTTTAATGGTCCTCATTATATTGAGTAGGTGAATTGGGGGGTTTATTTTGTGTATATTTGTTTGTGATTGTTTGTGTGCATACTAGATCTTTTCTTGACTATCGTGTTCTCGTGATCCCTTCCTTTTGTTTCAAAGATGGCTGTCTGGAGTGATGTTTATCCGAACTTTGCGGATCCCTTATACCCTCCAGCTGGTCCACCTCTATTTTACCAGGAGGACTTTACTCCCGATTCTTCTTTTTGTACATATCTGCCTAACCCACTGTTTCATGCATCAAATTTTGAGTTTTAACCCCCCCCACACACACACACACACATTTCCCATCATTTTCACTCATCGCCTGATACTGAGAAGTTGGAGTCACCTCTCATGAAGACCACTCTTGAGCACTTGACCCAAATGATGGAGCACATGAAGGAGAGGATTGATGACCTCACTAGTATAAATAAAGAGCCACAATATTGCTTCACCATCTGATTTCATGAATTCATTTGAGGACACCCATGAGAGCTTACAATCGCCTAAAATTGAGAAAAAATTAAAAATACAAAAATAATTCGAGAGACATCTAGCCAAGTCAGTTTGTTAGGAGAGGGCATCCCGGCTAGATCCTTTGACCACACATACTCACAACAATTCCCACTTTTTACCCCAAGGACGGCACTATAGAGACTGCTCTTAGTCATCCTTGTGTAGATGATGATTCTGATCTCTTCCCTTGTATGGAGGAGATCCAAAATCTTAAAAAATGTTGACCGACCCTGAAGTGGTGGCAGCTATTCATGGGATTATTAAGTCCCCACTTCTCCAGGTCGTGACCCAATTATCTACTCCCACACCCTAGAGAGAAAGAGATGGCGTAGATATGAGTGATACATTCTGACCATGGCCATTGCATGCAGCATCACTCACCGTCCACACATTAGGAAAGGGAACATTGTCACACCTCTTATGAGTTGCACCATTTCTGACCATTCTTGTGATCACACTCTCCTTGATGGCAGTGCTTCAATTAATATAATACCCTTTTTATTGGTACAATCTCTTCACTTAGGCATCTCAAGAAGACCATGATGATTTGTCAATATACCGGTGGTTAATAAAGAGGTCGAAGGGTATTTTAGAAAAGATTTTCATTCAGATTTAGGGCATGAACTTCACTGCTGACTTTGTCGTATTGCCCATGGAGATCTCCACCCCAGTGGAGCATCCTCCAATCAACCTAGGATGACCATTTCTCACTTCGACGAGAGTCGTTATTGATTTTGGATCTAGAGAGATCCGCTTTCATTCTGTTGACGAGAGCGATGTGTTGATCACTGCACCCACTATTGATCAAAGACCTGTATCTGACGAGAGTGTGCCAGTGTTAGCTGACCTTTAGGACTATGACATATCTGTTGATATCAGAGAGGTTTGCTTTATTATGGATGAGACTGAGACCTAAGAATTCCTCTTTATGAAGAAGACTCAGAAAGCATAGGCCTTGGAGTTCCTCCTTCCAGTGAGTGGCGATGTATTGATGACATCTACGGTATTTATACTATAGACACCATAGACAGAGGGCGGACTTAGGAGAGACTACAAAGGTCGAATTTGACCTTACTACTTTCATACATGAGTTTGGGCCTTTCTGTTTAGTAGACCTAGCAGATACTTCCTAGGCCGAGCATGACCACACTACTTCCACTAACTTGTTTGTGCCTTTACGCTTTGAGACCACTTAGGATCTTCATCAGGTTGATCTTGACCGGTTTGTGTCTGCCGATGACCTCGATATCGACCTCCACCTTGTTACGCTTTCTACCATCTTGATCTCTGTACAGCTTCCACCTTGTATATCCACTTTTATTTTCTTCTTTCCATCTATCGTTTTTGCTCACCCACCCCACTCTGTGTTTTTTCCTTGCTTAGGACGCACTTTGTCCTAAGTATTGTAGGGGGGCGAGTCGAGTGTTCATTCTTCATTCTGTTTCACCACTCTTGTTGTTACCTATACGTTGGGCACTTTTACCCTAAGTATAGGGGGAGTGATGCGTATATTCTCCTCACATACTTTCTTTTCAGTTTATTGGTTTGTTTTTATTGATCCCTCCATTGTCTCCTCTCCCGTGGATATTTATGTCTATACCTAAGGATATCTTATCCTAAGAATAGGGGGAGACAGACTGAGTTGTGTTCTGTTTATTCCCATCCTCAACCCTCCTGCATGTAGATACAGACTGCTATACTTAGGATTACTTCGTCCTACATATAGAGGGGATGGTTGACTTCTCATTCATTATTCTTTGATCGTTGTAGTATAGACTCTCCAATACTCAGTATGAGTTATGTCATCTCTTTTTCTCTTTGATCTATGAGGGCACAACTCAAACTAAGTATAGGGGTGTCGTATATACTCCATATAAACTTTAGTCATAACTCGTACTTTTGTATTTTTAATAATATGGCTAATTAATAAAAATTAAAACACACACCCAAATCTTTGTATATACTGATTACTAAATCATGTTAAAAAATAATTTTTGCAAATATTTGAAAAAAAGATTGATTTTTTTTGAAAATTCTTTTGAAAACTATTTGGAAACAATTTTATTAAATATTTTCAACCTTTGTAAAAATGTTTTATTTGTAAAAATTCCTTTTCTTTATTTGAAATAAAGTATTTTGAAAATCTATTTACAAATGGTTTGAAAAATGGTTGTAAAAATATTTTGAAAAATCTATATATACTGTTTGAAAAATCTTTGCAAAATGATTTTCAAATTTTGTAAAATATTTTTAAAAATTATTTGTCAAATTAGTTTGCAAAATAAAGTTTTCAAAATATTTTTGAAAATTTTCAAATTATTATGAGAATTGGGTACACAATAAAAAATCCTTTATAAGCCTTGTATAAACCTGTAAATTCTTAAATCATAACTCTTATAAATAATAAAAAGCACTCCCGTGTAAATATCTGCACATATTTCTTTGCCAAAACTTTTTGCTTTTTGCTTTTGAAAAATCCTTAAAAATTGCAAAATTAAAAATCCCAAAAACATTTGCAAAAAAATTTCAATAACTTGCATAAAAATTTGCAAAACTTTTTCAAAAACCCATAAAAAGTTCAGAATTAGATAATTGCATCACAAAATTATTTTCCTTGCATTTTACATAGCATTTGCATCTTTTGGATTGAGTTTGATAATTGAACGAGTCTAAGTAAAATTCGAAAATTGGAGCTTGGTTGGACCTTAAATCTACTTAATCACAGGAACCTTATATGAATTGGAATTGAGATACTTCATGTCTACTAGACTTATTTATTTGAGACCACGAGGCTTAGTTCAGTGTCATCTTGACTGCCTAAGTAGATTATCTCGGAGCACAATCACGACTTTTGTTGATAATGACCTAGCTTGCACATATGCATCTTTCACTTTGCCCACCTCAGTTGAAGTGGTAGAGGGTTGGATTTGCCGACATGAGACACAAGCCAATGGAAACATCGGAAAGCACACATTTGTGGCCATTGTACCCCAACCTGATCCATTGTCCATGAGGTCTTATGACATAAGTTGTAGGTTGCAATAACGCTTCAAAAGAGGGATAAGCTATTGGCTAAAGAGGAAATGTTCTGTATGTAAATGTTGTTGTATATAGTATTCAAAAAAATACAAAA
The DNA here is from genome assembly GCA_037367405.1 of Ottelia alismoides. Lineage (NCBI taxonomy): Eukaryota > Viridiplantae > Streptophyta > Magnoliopsida > Alismatales > Hydrocharitaceae > Ottelia > Ottelia alismoides. The sequence continues at coordinate 80,458 of JAZKJV010001616.1, forward strand.
TCAAAAACTCCAAAAAAGTGGACAGGTATGATTGAAAATAAAATGCATGTCGGATGATGTATATAGATGTATAGTCAAATAAATAAGCTTGAGTTTCAAAGTCATATGTATGTGAGCTTGCAGGCGGATAACTTGTCTGCACCGGTCAAGCATCCTAGGATAGGTAGCTACACTGGCTACCGTCCATTCTTCTCTCCACCTTCTCTTCTTGAGTAAGTTGTACTTGAACTTAGAAGGGAATACCCTGCTTCTCGAGGAAAGAGTTGTTGGATTGGGGAATTAGGGTCACCACGTTGGAGAAGGCTGACTTTTACCACTTCAGCCGAGGAGAGCTCCATATCACACACACTGTCCAAGATACATTCATAGTCATAAGGGTTTGCATATGAGTTGATTTATTCTGACCTAGCTATTGAGGAGACTTGAGCAGAGTGTTGTGGAACTCGAAGGTTTTTGTGTTTCAAATCTATTTCCCAATAAGGTTCCGATCGCACCTAAAATCCAAAGGTCCGACTTAAGCTCCAAACTTTGATTTTGTGAAGACAAGTTTGAGAATTAAAATCAATCCAATTTCTTTCTTTTTCTTTTCTGCACTTATTGCATAAGTGTTTGCTAGGGACTAGCAAAGGCAAGTATAAGGGGTGATGAATCTCCATTTCATCACCTTTATTCTTTCATTTTGGCTTTAAACCATAGTCATGTAAATATCATTTTTTTGCATAAAAAAACATTAATTATTCATTGTATAAATATTGTATAAAATACATTGTTTAAAGACAAAATAAAAGAATAAAGAAAAGAAATAAAATGTCAAGATATTTTATGACCTTGAATCTCGAGACTGAGGCATCATGACTGGGTCGACAAGGAATAAAGTGGGGGGAGATAAGGGTAAAAAACACAGCAAAAATCCTGATTTTTACCCTTCAACAATTCAATTGGGGACCTATTTTATTCTTTATTGTTTACACCTCAAATAAAGAAACTTTAAACATGAAATTTGTAAATAAAAATATATAAAAAAATACAAAATTTATTTCACATAAAAATAATATACAGTGTACTTTTTATACACAGAATAACAATCCAAACCCCAAACTTCCCAGACCCTTATCTTCTTCATATGAACTTAAAATGCCAAAATCACTTTAGTTGTATATAACTTTTAATAAGTTATTTAATGAAGGTGTTTTCACTTAAATTGGAGTTAAGATGCCAAAGTTAGATTTTGGACCCCTATTGTACTATATATCTGAATAAAATATTCATTTTATTTATTCATTATAAGTTTTATAAATTTATATTTTTATATTTTTGTAAATATTATTTATAGTATATGTACATATTTAGAATAGAATAAAACTATAAAGAAAATAATAAAATAAAATAGTATATAAAAATACATAGATGAAAATATTATGCGTATACTTGTATAATATATACCTCTGTTTATTTAAGTGTACATATTACAATAATAAATAAATAAAAATACATTTAACTATATATAAATAAGTTATAACTATATAAATTAAGAAAATAAATAATAAAATAAATTAAATTATACAAAACATAGGTTCAATATGCCTATAAATATACTTGTAAAAAGTAACTTCAATAAATTAAGATGTAAAGATAAAAACTGGATTAAAATACTACATAAAAATAAACATTTTTTATGTTTTAGTAAATAAATAAATCATTTATTAATTTATTCTTAATTATTTTTGAATTTTAATTTCTGATTTGTCTTTTTACAGATGACATGGTCCAATCAGTTCCCACTATCCTTGAATGAGGTCAACTATCTGACCCAAGTCCTAAACATGTCATAATAGCCCACCCCTCCCCTTCTTAATTTTCCCCTCTTGATTCTCTACCCGAGGACCTTTGACTTCTCAATGAAAAATCTTGTCAAAACGTTAACCCATCACACGGGATGATTCACATCCTCGTACTATCCTTGATCCGTGTGAAAACCCTCGTCGAAGTCCCCTCATCACTCATTGTACAAAAGCCACACTACCTCCTTCCTTATTTTTTCAATTCCCTTCTGCTCTATGTTTTCTCCCCTTTTTGCATTGAATGGCTAGAGCTTCGTGACATGGAGCTCGCCCAACACTTATGAGGATCGAGGAGGCGTCGTAGGAGGATGATTCCACATCTCTGCCTCTCGCCAGCGTGAGATCTCCACCTCGCGACCCACATTTGCTCGAGGTTTGATATCCCTTTGCTTTTGTGTAGATTTTAGTTATTGTTTTCATTTCCTGCCATTAGTTTTAGGTTTAATCCTTCACATTAGTGTAAAAATCACTTCTTCGTAGTTTGTTGGAGCTTCAATCTGGCGAACATACCCACCATGTCACTGCCATGTTCTGACCCACCAAACACCTTCATCTTCCTCCCATGCGCTTCTTCTTCACCCCATGTGCCTCCAACCCTCCTTATCCTCACTGGATCAGGATTTAGGTGCTCCACCTCCATCACCCGTCGGAGCACCTCCGACTCCTCCCATTTTGCCATCGTTTCACCCTCTAACAAGTCGAGGTAGTTTGACCTCAAGCCTCAGTTTTTCATGTGCAGTTCTTCAAGCATCCACTCTAGATGAAGGCGATTTTGAAGTCCAAGAAGCAGTCCAGGTTTCCTGACCTTCCACGATCTCTGAAAGCGCTTCGATGGTCCGCAGTGTTTTTTGAGCCTCCAGCAACTAGAGGACACCTCTAGGAACAATTTGCACACCTTGGATTAGCTTCAAGTGGTCGGAGTCGGCCAACATCGTCGATCGAAGCTCCCCCACAACAGTGTTCTTCCCTATTCGTATGGGAGGGGGTGTCCACCGCCATTGGATCGTGTTCCATCTCCAGAAGCTCCAACCACCATTGGATCAGCATAACAATCCCGTGTCGGAGTTTCTTGGGGGATCTAATCCGAGTCGCTGAAGCTGAATCGTCATCGGTCGTTTTGATGCCGCCATGTGGATAAGTGAAGCATCATCCACTGTTCGATCAGGCGCATGTCGGGGTATTTTACATCTTTTCCCCCGCTTTTTATTTATTTCATTTTGGCCATGTAATTATTTAATTTAATTTAAAAATTTTGTAAAATTTGCAAGGAACCCTCTAGAGTTTATTTACATTTCATTTGGGTCCTGATCGTGTCACCTCATGTATTGTTCCACATGAGGTGTAAATTTTGCACAGAGGCCCTTACGGGTTTTGTATTTTCAATTTCATACCTAAACTTTTAATATTAATTGTAATATTTTGGGTATTTTGTAGAAACAACATTGCTTTTATTTTTAATTGCAAATATACCCTTGCTAGTTTATTAATTTTTATGCTTGTTTTCTATTTATTAAAAATATCACAAGTGCTCTAAAATGATAAAAAATAAGGTCAGGTTCCTGCTTAAACATACTTTCATGTTATATTTTCAGATTTGCATTTTAACTTTTCATATTTTGTAAAAATAAAAAGAGCACATTTTGTCTCTTTTTAACATTAAAAATACCGAAAAATATAAAACCTTTTTGAAAAATTCCAAAAAAATATATTTTGTCTATTTTAGTATTTTGTTCCTCCAGACTAAAAAATCCTAAAATAGAAAAAGAAAATGACTAAAAATTAAAAAGCTTCAAAATTTGTAAAAATATAAAAAATCATTGAAAAATTCAAAAATATTAATTTCTATTCTATAATTTTCTTTATTTTATATATTATATAATAAAATTGAGTTTGAGAAATTTTGAGGCTTTTTGTTATTTTTAACTCTTAAATCAATTCGGCTTATTTATTAATCCATATTTTGGGATATTTTTTACTTTAAAAATTCCTAAAAATTAGCAAAAATTCCTCAAAATCACAAAAATATTATAAAAATATATAAAACATAAAAATATCTTATTATGTAATTTTTGTGTACTCTCAATTATATTTATAAATATATTAGACCATATTATTTATATAGCTATATATAAACCTATATTATGAATTAAAAAGAACAAGAATATAAAAAATCAAAGAATATAAAAATAAATAAAAGAAATTATACAATTTAAAAAAAATAAAAAATAATATAAAAATTAAAATCCATAAAAATATAAAATTAAAAACCCACACAAAAAGACAAATAAAAGACAAGAGAAGGACACATTTTGGATTTCTTTTCCTGATCTATTATGTTTGCTCCTTGTGTTCGACACTCTACACATACTTACACCTATACACACTTTTGTAGAGTTATAATAAATTTTAACTCTACATTTATTTTGATTTTCACTTCTATATATATTGTGGGTTAAGTGTTGAATTAGAAGGATTTCGTGAGCAGTCGCTTCAGCGATAGTGTAGTTCTCACTTTGTGTAGGCTACATTAGACCCCTCATAAATTCCCTCTTTTCATTTGTGGATACGAGCCGTGCTCTAAAGGTCTCTAACTTCTCATCAGGTTCTCTCTTTCTCTTGAAGATCCATTTATACCTAATAGGTTTTACCCATATAGGTGGATCCTCGAGGGTCCATATACGACACTTGTATATGAAGTCTACTTGGTAACCTCCATCTTTCCATGCCATGATCTTCAGAAGCTTCATCATATGAAAACAAATCATTGTCAGACTTAACTGATACATGGAATTCATACCCTTTAGGTGATCTTACGACCCTCAAACTAATTTAAAGAGGTATGAGTATTTCATCTTTAATTGTCCTTTAAGATTCTGATTCTAGGAACCTCATTATCCTTTTAGGATTCAATGAATCCCTTTACTTCATTTTCATATTGATTCTCAAGAAAGTCATCATCTAGGAATGATATCCTTAGAGATGAAATATTTTAAGAATCTCAAGGTCATAAAAGTAGGTATCCAATACCATGCCATATGTTCCTAATGAAGTAGCACTCTTTGGTGCTAGATTCCAGCTTACTTGCATCCATGACATGGTTATGGACCAAACAACCCTAAATCCTCAAGTGTCCAACACTATGATAGGTTCCAAACCATAGCTTATGAGGGTTTTTAGGTTTGCATTTACATGGAATCTTATTGAGGACATATATTGCAGTCTCTACTGCATATATACTTGGAAACTAAGAGGTAGTTATGCTAATATTCATCATTGATCAAATCGTATCACATATGATCCAATTACATTTCCCTACAACTCCATCGAGCTTAGGTGTATTAGGAGGAGTGAGATAAGAATGATATTCCCTTCTCCATAAGGTATTCCTTGAATTTATCTAATAGGTAATTGTTAACTTGATTAGATCAAATTCATTTCATCTTCCTCCAAACTTTGGTTCTAAATCAAAATTGTGAAATTTTTGAACACTTCAAAAGTTTCTATGGTGAAGGAAAGAAATCTCATAACCAATCATCAAATCACTTAATGTTTATTATGATACAAATGATCCACATACATCAATATATATGAGATCTTGAATACCTTGGCATCTTACACCATGCCCAAAGAAGGGTGTATCAGACATTATGGTTTTGAATACAATATTCACATGTATATAAGATTTGAAATTTCAGATAATCTAAAGTTTCATCTCTTATTAGTCTATTGATCTCATTAACATACATATGCCCGAAGCTTGATGCCAGATCATTGTCAAATGATCTTCATCCTCCTATTGATCTTTTGAGGTTTAAATTTAGATAGTAGAATGATGGCACTCATCATATCTACATCCATCTTAACTCTCAAAGACTTTGGTTCAGGAAAGTACTCAAACTTTTTTAGTACATATTCTCTTATCGAGCCACCATTTCGCATATTACAGTGAACCATGTCATTCATGATTAAATTTTGAGAGCGTATATATATGTTTTATAAGGATTTTCAATAATTATGAACATAATCGACATGATACTTCCAAAGCACATTCAATGAGAGATCAATACTATAGAGACATATAAACCATATGTATTTGTCCTATTATCTATTTAATTATCATTCCTCATTATCAAGAGGAAACTTGCACATTGCAACCGCATACATTATGTGCCCTGCAAGTACAATATTCTGATCATGGATTCTATACATGATAATTTACTGGTTATTATTGAGTATGGTTTTGAGTGGGTTTAATGTTGGTTATCTGAAATAAGAAATATTTGTATAAATACATATTTTACTTTGATCTAGGACTTTATATCAAAGTTATCTTGCTTTGTCAACTCTGAAAGTTCATTCCCATATTCACTTTCAGAGTAAGAGACATAAGTACCATTATATCTCAAGCAAGATCTGGGATCTCCTTTCTTACCTTTGTTACATCCCAATAATATGAGAAACTATAACTCAGATAAAAAGAAGTAGGAACTCATTCCGCCTTGCAAGTCCAACCTGCATTTCCCAATTCGATCTTTAACACCCCGGTCCACCACTCCTAAGGTAATGTTGACCAATCGTTAATTGAACAAACCGTCAACAGGATTAGAACTTGCTATGCACAATCCAATCACCTCGATAATATGAGGAATCGATATTGGAGTCACTACACATATGACCTTACTCTTTCAAGAAGCAAAAGAGCCCGATCTAAGTGTGCTTGTATGTAGGAGCTGTCACTTTGGACATGCATCTCCTACATACAATCCATGACGATGGAACCCTTTGCCTTGACGGGAAATCATGGATGTTACTTATGTGCTCCAGATCATGTTCAAATTTTAATTAATCATTATAAATCATATCATCACGATTAATTATTCCAAGGTAATTCTAATCTATATATAAATATAGATTGTGATGATTATTGGATAATTAATTTAATCATATTAATTCAATGATCCAATCATTATCCAACAAACAATCTTGATTGTTACTTGAAGGGATGGTATAATCTCAAAATACATATTATTCAAATTTTAATAATTAGAAAAATACATCATGATCATTTCAAGCATTATCCTTTCCTTACCTGTTGTCATGGCCAGTACGCACATGATGTGGGACAGACCACGCACGGAACAACCTGCTTCCCCAATGATCTCGGACCAGACACCATATCTGCCTCAAGTAAGGATAATATGATATGATCATTTTGTATTTGAGATGGTATTCGACCTTTCAACCGAAAGTTATACCATATAATATTTATCAAAACTATTTTGATTAATATTATAAGAAGATTTGCTGAAAAATCCCCAATCTTGTTCAAGTAACAATGTTCGTTGAAAAAGTTCGTTACAACTAAATCGATCAAGATCGATCAATTATTTTATCATATTGGTTATGATCATTCAAAAATAATTATCTTTATTAAATATTTCAAAAACATTTAATAAATAATTATTGCAGGAGATTAACCATTAATTTTCATGAATTAATTGAATGACAATGACAAGATTCTTGTTCAAATTTGTTAAGTTTCTAGCAATGTTACATGTTTACTGAAGCTAAGAAATCTTGAGCAAATAAACTCCAAATCAAGCAAACTAAATTTTCTTGGTTTGATGATTTGATTTGCAACAGAATTCAAGCGATAAACATGCATTTCTATGCGTTATAAAACATGATTATCTATTGATTACATTCTAAATACCATTCCCATAATAGTAGACACATGTCTACTAAAACGATCATAACTTGAGCAAATAGATTTCAAATTACGCAGTGTCCTACGGTTTGCTAATTTGTTGGGGAACATAATACAAGTATGAAAACACATTTTAAGGCATTTAAATAGGCGAAAAATAGTACAAGATAGGGTTATGGGAATAAAATACGATGAAATTCGCAGAACCAAAAATGCCCATGTCATATTAGGTTTATGGATCATATCCGAAACCTCCAACCTGGCTTTGGTACCACTTAAAGGTTATGGAGAAAAACCTTAAATGCATCATGAAAACGTGAAGATTGCATCATATGCAATCAAGATGGACTAGTCATACTAGTTGCTCAGTGCAACGGAATTTAAAAAAAATATTCAATAGATAAAATCATATGTTTCGAGATCACTCATCAAAAAGTTTCATCAAGATCACAAACAAGTTTAAGGAATACCTCTTGAAATATGGTTGCAATCACTAATCTCTAAAGGAAGATATTCTCTTGTCTCAATTCCGGTCTGATGTAGATCGCACTTGCAGACACAAGGGCAAATCACATGCTTCCCGCAATCCGAGTGATCCGAGAAACGAATCTCTTTATTTTATCTCACAAAATCCGATGTCTCTTTTATGAGCGAGGTGCACTGAAGAAGATGGAGATCTACGAGTAGACGATATGGCAGCATAATGACAACGCGATGGATACGAGGATCTCTAGGCCAATAATATGGATGCCCATATTATTGAGAAAGAGATAAAGAGAGAGTGGATGGCCATGAGAGAGAGAGAGTTTTGTATATCATGTAAAATAAAAGGCCATGACTACCTCTCCTTTTATACAAAATTGGATGTCCATGGATCTCAATCCATGTGCTCACAAATCCAATGGCTTAGATTGATTTGTGCTTTTAATCAATGATCATGATTTTGCTGCATAAATTTGCAACAATAATCAGTTGTCCTTAAATTAATTAAATACATTGAAAATCAATCAATATAATTCAATTTAAATCAAAGCAACAAACATGGAATTATTTGGAAGGAGGGAAAGCCTCCTTCGGAATTACTTGGAAGGAGGGCAAGCCTCCTTCCTAACATAGAGGGGATGACCACCAAGTTGAGAACTCAATGGTGGTCGTCCACCCTCTTAGTTTGGAAGATGGCTTCCTCATTCCGTAATAGTGAGATCTCATATCTCACCAAAAAATCTACACGTGCAATAATTTTTATTGCAAATTATTCACCAAAATAATTTTAAATTATTTTATGACAACTTCAATCATGCCATTGATAATTTTGAATCATATTCACACATCCAATATAAAATGTAAATTGTATTCACAATTAATTGTCCAATGTGAATCCAATTCACAACAACAATTAATTTGTAAATATCAATTACAATGATCTCTCTCTGATATATTATAAATCACATTTATAAAATTTATGATTAATATGGATAGTGATATTCATATTATTTATATCTTTGATAATTAAATCATATTCAATTATCTTGGATGCCCATTCTTATATATCTAAATAATATCAATCACATTCATATTATTCATAATAATTAAATCACATTAATTATCAATTTTACTCAATGATTTGGTACTTTTATTAACAATGAATTTATTCTCGATCTCTTTCAAGAATAATACGCTTTCTCCGTGCATACTTGGAGATAAGGAAATGACGATTGTATGTTCCATGTATAGTGACTGGGATATTGAGATCACATCTCAAGTCCAGATCAAGGGGATCTCCTAAAGATGTTTGATGAGATCAAGCTGTAAACCTAATCTTCTCATTGTATCTGAATCGTATTCAGATCAATGTCCAACATTTGGACTAAGATCAGATTACTTCTCTATTGGGAGGAGTCACTAAAATCCAAACCTATTTCATCACTCCCTCGAAATGGAAGTGTCACGGTCAAGGTTTTATCATTAAGGTTCTCATTTGATCATTGGGAGTTGATATCGATCATATTCCAAAAGCATATATCATACATAGGTATTGATCATATGCTTTCCAAAAGTATATATCATACATGCAAATTCAGTCAAGCTTCCAAAGCGAGACAATCGTGTACGGAATTTGATCCCAATATCTCATGAGTGAGCTCATATCTTTCAATTTAGTAAATGAACTTGTATGATCCCTTTGAGAGATCGTATTACTCATATGCCCTTGTATGTACACCAACTCACCGATGTATAGACCTTGATTAGATCATCAACCTATCGGTCTGACAAATGTACATACTCAAACATATAATAACACATCTGTCTCCGATCTAAGGATGCGTGCATATATCGTGATAGTATATGATCTAGGTCTTGGTTATCTCGATTTCGTTAAGTCAACTCTTTGACCTAGCTTATCTAATACCTCCTAATCTCTTTTCCTATGTAGAGGACCTACATCAAGAGGTCGATTAGATATCGATCTTTAGAGAAAAAAGGATTGCCATCTCCTTCTCAGGTTGGAGACACTCTCTTAATAATTACTTGATGGTGCTTGATGAGTCCTCAATCCGATTATTTAGATATCACCCAAGCACAAGCCTCTATGATTCAACATTTGAATCAACAACTGTATGATCATTAAGATGACAATGCACATAACCCTAATTGCACTAAAAGACCTATACTGCAAATTAGTTATTCTTCATTTCAGATCAGGGAATGAATTTTATAATAACATTTATTGCATAATGGCTCGTCGTGGGCACGCACGTCCAACAATGATTTGATTCGATTGGTTCAATCGTATTAAGGGATCCAACCGAATTTTGGCTGGTTTGTATTTTCTATGTAAAAATCAGATGAATTGATCGTTTTTCTTCCAATTCATGATTTAAGTTGTTGATTTGATTTTTAAAACCTTGCTTATTTGCGTAGAACCCCAAATCACTTTGCATAAAGGTCAACTCCAAATAAGGAAAGGGATCTCATAAAGAAACCAAAGAGGGAAAATTTAAGAAACACGCGACAATCAATGGGATGGGATTTGGGGGTATACGTAAAAATTACCCCATTAGACCCGCCGGCCCACCTCGCGAGTGCGGACCACCACCTCCCTCCTCTTCCCCCTCGTCCATCCGCTTTCTTCCCGTTTCTTCCCGTCGCGTAGAGACAGAAAGGCAAACGAGAGGAGGAGGATGCCCCGCTCTCGCATTTTCTTCCTCACTGATTTTTCCCGTCGAGGTTGGTTCCCTTGTTTAAAACCCCATAGCGCTTATCTGGGATAGAAATGTTTGGTTCATGATATTTAAAATTCTAGTCACTTAATTGGGGTTTTAATTCGTTTTGTGAATATGAGGACAATGGTTCAAGGTGAACATGATGAGTTTGAAGGATAAAGTCTCTAATTAGTTGGGTTCCAAAGCTCGGGAGTTTGCACATTAATTGGGTTTAATCCTTTTTGGACCATCAGAAGCATGTCTGCAGGGGAACCTGTTTAGGCTGAATGATAAATGGTATTTCAGATCAGCTGCCTTTATATACCTAATAAGTTTTCTTTCGGGAATAGAAACGAATTTAGGAGTTTATTGGAGCTTCAGACTGCTCAGAGCTGAATTTAGGGCACCTGCTAATTATGGTGTCACTGGTATGCTGTTATGTTTAAGGGATCCGATTTGTCCATCAACGAAGAGACTGTTTTGTTCTCGATTGTCAGAGGTTGAAGATTGCAGAGATATGTTCTTGTGAGCCGAACAATAAGTACATACAGATATGCAGAGCTTGTCACTGATTTGTCTACGAGATGTTGGCATAATAGCTTCAATATTCTGGTGGAAAGGAAATCTAAGTTAGTCTACACCACCATGGGTTGGTCTACACCTTTTTTAATCCAAGAAGTTGAGTGTACAATTAAAGTTATAAGTCTTTTGTTCCAGGTCATGTTTCTAATACATGTTTTAGTTTTTTCTGCTACAGGGCGTGTGTCGCCTGTATTCAACGTGGAGATCATCTTAAGCACTATCTTCAATATTTTCTATTTGTAAAATAAATGGATGTCTATTCAAGATGGGTAGTTATTGATTCAACTAAAAAGTTAAATAAAAAGAGACACAATCAAAACCTCCCACTACTCATTACATACCAGAATGCACTCAAGTTATGAACGGCGATTTAATGCACTGGATGCATTTCAACACGGTATCTCTCATGATTGAAAAATACAATGTTGGTATCTCTCATGATTGATAAATACAATGTTCCTCTGCTTCTATAGGGCCTACAAAATTGCCACTGACAAGCTCCTACCTTGTTTCTTTCTAGACATATTTTTTTGAAAGCAAAGAAAGGGGGGAAACACGCTTAGGGCCACTATATTAATTAATTAATAAGAAACAAAAACAATTACAAAAGCCAGGAATCAAGCAACCGCTTGTAATGATAACAAACATTCTCACAGTAAAAACACATCCCAGAGAAGAGGAGGCATTGCGAGCAAGCCAGATGGCCCCATAGTACCGCAACCGGAGTTAGGGTTTCCCTTTTTTGCCTTTGCGTGCCCTATAGAGAGAGACCAGAAGGAGTCGAAGTTGTAGGTGTTCAGCCAGTCCAAACCCACCCCATTCCAAATGGGTGAAGAGACTCGACAACGGAAAAACAGGTGCTCCAAAGTCTCAATTTCAGAACCGCATAGAAGGCATCTATCCGAGACCACCTCAAAAAGTCTGGAGCAACGATCCCGAGTCATAGTACGCTTCCTTCTAACGAGCCATAAGAAAAAACCTACCCTCTCCGTCAAGCCCAAAGCTCAGATGAATTCGTAGTCCCGAAACATATCAACCAACAAGGATGGAGGCGGCCGACAAATGACGCCATAGGCCTTCCGCATCGAGAATGACGAATCCCGCCAGATCCAGTGATCCGTCCCAATAGAGGGCCTCCCAACCTGTCCCAGTGCGTACAAAAGACAAAGGAACTCATCCATGCGCTGGTCTGAGAATCCAGTTCTGAAAGTCGGCATCCAATTACCATTATCCCAGCAATCCGCAACTCTCACATTAGAGTCCGTAGCCAAAGCAAACATACGAGGAAAACGGCTGCTGAGTTGCCCATCACCCGTCTAATCATCCTCCCAAATGCCAAAAGTCTCTCCGTTCCCAATCACGGGGCGGGACAAATCACGGAAGCGAGGCAATACCTTCAAGATCCCCTTCCAGAACGCAAACCTCCTCTGTCCCTGTCGCTGCAAGTCTGGGTTCGCCATGGAGATGTCATACAAGCGACGGATTAGGTGACAACACAATCCCTCATCTTTTCCCCAGATTCTACTGACCCACTTTAACAGGAGAGCCTCGTTTAGTGTCTCCAAACTCTTTATCCCAAGGCCCCCTCTCTTCTTCGGCTGAACGATGGTTCCCCAATCCACCAGGTGAACCCCGCCTTTCCTGCCCTGATTTGCTCCACAAAAACCTACGCATCAAACCCTCCGACCTCCTTATGATGGCCGCCGACATCATGTGGGAGGAGAAAAAGAACACCAGAATTGCGGATAGAACTGCTTTGATCAGAACCAGCCTGCCACCCCGTGATAGTAACGCTGCCTTCTAGCCAGACAACTTCCTCTCCGTCTTCTCAACCAACGACAATCCATCCGAAACCTTAATTCTTCCGTCCGAAAGAGGAATACCCAGATACCTGAGGGGAAGGGAGCCACCATGCCGTGCCCAGCTCCGAGATGCAGTACATAGCCTCCTCTTCCGACATGCCAAAAGGAACAACAGTAGACTTGCTATGATTTAAATGAAGATCAGACATCTCCGCAAAAATCTCAGGAGTAAGACCTATGTCCCCTGCCTCTTCTTTCCCACCTTCCATGAATAAAATAGTATCATTCGCATACAATGGAATGACCACCTCACCACATCTGTATCTAGACACAATCCCGCTCCTTTGAGCACAATTGACCATGCAAGCAAACACATCAGCATCAATCACAAAAAGCAACGGAGTCAAAGGGCACCCCTGCCTGGCCCCTCTCTGCGGCTGAAAGAACCCCCCTCAGGGCGACCATTGACCAGCACCTAAAACGACGATGTGATGATGCACCGCTTCATCCAAGATATCTAGATATCCAGGAATCCCCCCTATACACCACAACACACAGTAACCGCCAATCTAGAGAGTCGTATGCTTTGAAAAGTCCACCTTCCATAGCAATACATGTTTGTCATTACGCTTCCAATCACAGATAATTTCCGCAACCATTACCAAACTGTCACCAATCTGACAGCTTGGAATAAAAGCCGTTTGAAACTGGCGAAACAATATGATCAAGAATGCGACTTAGACGAATCGCGAGCACTTTTGCTACAATGAGGTAGATGCCATTAGAGAGGGCAATCGGCCCGTAGTCCTCAATCCTTTCTGACGCCCTTGTTTTGGGGAGAAGGAAAATCATTGCTTTGTTCAATCTTTCAATCCCTGCATTGCACTGACAGAACTCTTCCACAACCTCCACGAGCTCATCCCCTACCACTTCCCAGAACTCTTTATAAAACAAAATGGGGAAACCATCCGGACCAGGGGCCCCATCGGAGTTCAGATTCCAAACCGCGACCTTCACCTCTTCCTTGGTAATAGGTAGCACAAGATTTGTCACATGTGATTCAGAGAGACACGGAGCCCCCAAACCGCTCCAACGCCATGAACTGGAAGCAACCCTCCTTGAAAAGTCAAAAAATGATCCGCAATCGCGCTACCCATTTCTTTGTCCCCTTCAAATCTTACCCCACTAACCACCATAGATCGGAACGAACTGATGCGTCGTCTTCCGCTAACAACTCTGTGAAAGAAGGCCATGTTCGCATCACCCTCCTTCAGCCAAGAAACCCTTGATCCTCTGTTTCTATCTGCTACCTGCTTCCTATCTTCTTCCATCACCGGTCTAATTGCATAATCCCTTTGCCTCAGTTCCTCTGCGTCAAGCTGCCTAGTATCCTCCAGTCTATCGAGAGACTGTATCTCCAGCTCCGTAGCCACTTTCCTTACCTTCCTCGCAACTCTAATCTCCTTCTTGTACGCACATAACCTCTGACGCAGACCTTTTAGCTTTCTGAAAATCTCAGCATCGCCAAACCGGTTACCGCCATGGAAGACCAATGCATGCTTACCAATGCTCTGAAGGATTCCTCAAGAAGCCAGGCACGCTCAAACCTGAAGAAACCCCTCGACGGGGTCGAAGAGCCAAAGTCCCAAACCAGTGGCATATGATCCGAGCGCATGTGGGGTATGCAAGAAGCGAAGGAACAAGGAACAAGCCTACCAGCTCAGAGGAGGCAAGAAAACGATCAATGCGTGAATGAGATCCCGAACTTTGCCATATATACTTCGTATCCACCGTGTCAATAACCTCAAGTTCTAGCTCATCAATCATCTCGACAAAGTCAGTTGACCCGAGATCCTGACTACCCCATAGACGCGGGCGATCGGACGAGAGTAACGAAACATTGAAGTCGCCCCCGATAAGCCAATGCACAGTCTGGGAATGTATTCCTAGCCGCACGGATATTCGACCATAAATCATGTCGCGTGCTCGATTGACAAGGTCCGTACACACATGAGAACGTAAAAAGGGATCGAGTAGAAGAGCACTCCAGCAGAACCGTAATCACGTGCGAGCCTTTCAGCTTCGCCTGAAATAGAAAAGAATCGTCCTTCCAGGCCAGAATTAACCCTCCAGAGCTACCCGATGCATCCAAGGTCCGGTACTTAGAGAGCGCGACCGTACCAAATGAGTTCCAAACAGTCTTATTACAAGAGTCCAATTTCGATTCCTGCAGAAGGATGACATCGCACCCCCACTCCACAAATCTCGCCCCGAGGGCTCTCCTTTTCTCCGGGTCACCCAGACCTCTGATATTCCACGTGAGGATCTTCATTAAGCACGAATTTGACCACCCGATGTGCTCTTTGCTCCCACAATCTCTGTCGCCTGCGCTTTTCGGTGTGAAACCATTTGCGTCCCATCGCTCGCGGCCTTTGTTCTTTCTTCGTCTGTACCTCTTGCTAACCCCTTTGCTGACACCCGACTTTGCGGCAAAGCCTTCTAAACGGGGGGAAACACATGCATCTCCAGAAACAGGCACCATGTTGCCGCCATGATCCTCCTCCTCATAATTTTCCGCAGAAGAGTATATAATCGGAAATGAACATTCATGAACTCGCTGCATACATGATGGCAGAGCCCCCTGAGTGGACGCCCCCTCCAGTAAGGAGCCCAGGAAGAACGGACGAAGGCATTTAGAGGAGGCTGAATCCATTATCGCCAGCTGTGAGTAAGAAACCCGAAGCGGGAGGGGCAGCGCTGGAAGCCTGCCACCTTCAAACCGACCGTGTGACCAAATTTGAAGCCACTTCGGATCGCGAACAATCATGAACGGGTCTCTTGGAGGTGACCCGACGCCTTGCTCCACTTGTGTAATGTTGAACAATGGTGCAAGAAAACGGAGCCCCAGGACTGGATCTAGAAACATAGACCGTATACGGAAGAAGACTCGACCCACTTGATCGACCAAAGAACAGAACCCGAGTTGCCCTTGGAGGGGCAAACCCTGAGCCGTCGTTTCAATTCCCAAGAGCTACGCTGGGCCTTCCGAACTGCCAAGCGTGATTTCCTTCTGTTCCGCTGATCTCGTAGATTCTGAACCGTCACCCTGCTGACGTGGATCGACCACAGACGATTCGTGGTCCGGTGTCTTCTTCACACTCGACGACCGGAGCAAATCTTGCGGCGGCGACGGCTGCAGGAACCGGAAACCTATTGGGAAAGATGCACGACCGACTCTCAACTTCACAGACGGAATATTCGTGTCCAGACTTTCTCGACAGATCATGTCGACGATTGTGATCTCTGGATCTGTTCCCGACTGGCCTCCATCTGCTATTTTTTTAACATGGCCGATCTCCCTGAGAGCCGGCCCAAGGACTTCCAGCCTTCGAGAGAGGAAGGGGACACCTCGTAGTTGTGCAACTCGCTTGACGAACCTCTCCTCCCCCATCTGCAAAACACGGCCAATGCCATGTAATATCACTCCTATCCTTTGGTCTTAACAGTCGCTCCTCCTAGAATTTCGACAAGCCACACACACAACATTTGCGATGATCTAACAAACAAACGTCGCTGGAAAATGTCTTTTCAAATAGAAGCAACAAACCGGCCCAAACCGACCTTATCGACAACGACTCCTTGTTCCATTCGTCCACCAGCCATCGGACTCCCTTCTCTTGGGTGTCAACTCCTGCAACAACATCTGCAAAGGAAGGAGGCTGCCACAGCCGATCCCCACAGTCTTGCGTTCCCGAGCGACCCGCGTGAACTGGGCTCTTCTTCTTCTTTAGCGCATCGGGGCAAGCACCCCATTGATGCCCCGTCCTACCACATCCGAAGCAACGCGGTGGCAACGCGCACTCGGATGTAAGGTGCCCTGCAACACCACACCTAAAGCATCTTCTTCCATGCTTGCGATGCACGATCGGTTCCCAACCCTCGTCCTTCTTCGTGTTAGCAGATGTTAGGGCTCCCACTGCTCTCCTCCACACGCGAACCCCCGCGGAGATCCTCCTTGCTGTCGCCTCTCCCTCATGCTTCTCGAAAATGGGGGCTACTGGAAGGAGGATCTTCTTTCTAGACATATAGATATCAACTCCAATCCATCAAGCTATAAACTTCTCCATGAGTTGCCAAAGTTGGTTGTGTCCACCCATAGTATTCCCGTCAACCTCAATATCGAGGATGCCATTTGACAAAGGAAGAATAAATGATCCCGATCGTCATCACTTCAACACATGAACAACTCTCCCCTCCTCTAATAATGTTTGATTAACATAACTTAATCATTGAAGAAATGAATGAAATTCAAATCTCGAGTTTTAATGAAATAATAAGACGATAATAAACACTATTTAAGATAGTATGATAAAAGGAACTAATATCAAATATAAAAATATATTCCGGAATTATAATATTCTAATTATTTAAATATCATTATTTTCTATTATATATCAAATTAAAAACTCAACCATGACCGGTCCCAAGCCTGGGTAAATTGAGGAGGGTTGTGTTAGGTAGCCGACAACCAACGTAAAAAAGTCGAAGACAGCTTCATAAATAGTATGTTTTTTAAAATACTATTTAGAAAGTTGCCTCAAGACAATCAGATCTTTTCAACGTGGATTTAAGCAAACATTTAGATTTCATTGGGGCGTTCCCTACTTGCGACACGTTGCATTGCCCGAATGCAATGAAAAATTGTCAAGGGCTGCTACATTGCTGCTCGGATGTAGTTCAAAATTTGTAAGGGTTCTTGCATGAGGAACACATGCGAGTAAATAAGCTAGTTCCGCTGCATCACCGCTCGGATACAGTCCAAAATTTGCAAGGGTTTTCATATGGTGGACGCATGCGAGTAAAGAAGTTAGTCCAAAAGAGGTTGCAAATGAAGTTACGAATAGGTAGCTGGATTATTGGCACTTTAACTGGCAAATCGATGGGGATTGTAGATACGGTGGAAACAAGGAAGATTTAGATACTATGTCTCCAAGAGACAGAATGGGTTGGAGAGAAAGCAAGGGAGACCGAGAAGACATGCTTTAAACTTTGGTATTCAGGTAAAGATAAGGGGAGAAACAATGTTGGAGTGGTTGTTCATAAGGATTTGAAGGATTGTGTGGTTGAGATGCAAAGATTCGAGATCAGATTATTTTGCTAAAATTGGTGCTTGAAGAAGAAATTCTCAATATCATCTTTTTTTTTTGAGGCTCTTCTCAATATCATCTTAGTTTATGCACCACAAATTGATTTAGATGAAAGGATTAAACAAGCTTTTTCGGAGGATCTGGATAAGATTTTGCAAGGAATCCCACACAGAGAGATGATTTGTCTGGGTGGAGATCTTAATTTACATGTGGGAAAGGATGTTTCAGGGTATGCTAGTGTTCATGGAGGCTATGATTTCGGGGATAGAAATGAAGAGGGAAAAGTCATTCTGAATTTTGTCATGGGTTATGATCTTTTCATAACAAACACTCTCTTCAAGAAGAGGGAGGAGTATTTAATTACTTATAAGAGTGGCCCGACTGGAACACATATAGATTACTTTGCGTTGAGGAAACGAGATCGGTTTTGTTGCAAAGACTGCAAAGTAATCCTAGGAGAGAGTTTGACAACCCAACATCGCTTATTAGTCATGGATTTGCAAATAAAAGGGCTGGTAAAGAAAATGAGGGTTTTCAAGATCACTATAACTAGATGATGGAATTTTTAATCGAGGCAATCGAGCTTTAGGGAGAAGGTTTTAGAAGACTTATCTTGGGATTGTAGCGGAAGTGCAAACGAGATGCGGGAGGCGGTATCATCTTGTATTCGAAGGGTAGCAAAGGAGATGCTAGGCAAGTCAAAGGGATGATCTCTAGGCCAAAAGGAGGCTTGGTGGTGGAGTGGAGGGGTGCAAGAGACGCTCAAAATTAAAAGAGCATGCTTTAAAGCTATGTCTAAGGATAGAATAGAGGAAACTACCACAAACTACAAAATAGCGAAGAAAGAAGCAAAGAAGGCTGTAAGCGAAGTTAAGTCAAAAGCTTATGAAGTTTTGTACAAAAATCTCGTCTCTAAGGAGGGCCATAAGGATATATTCAGGTTGGCCAAAGCAAGAGAAAGAAAGACCAAATACTTTTCTCAAGTGAGATGCATTGAGGATGAGGAAGGTCACGTGCTTATTAATCAGAATGATATATGTAGAGATAGTTTCTAATATTATTATATGTTTATGTACCTTGTTTCTATTTCTCTCTTCTATTTAGACATCCATGTAATTTACCCTTAAGGCCTCTCCCTATATAAGAGAGCCTAGGGTTTTCCTATGAATTATAACGAAGACTCCTTTCTTCTAACATGGTATCAGAGCCGCCTTAGGGCTCTCCTCCCTTCCCCACCCGCCGCCCCTCCTCTTCGCTCTCTCTCTCGTCTAGCCGCCGCCCCAACAGCGGCTCCCGGCGCCCCTCCGACAGCCCCTTGCCGCTGAGCCGCAACCCCCAGCGGCCTCCCCAGCCACCCAGCGGCCCCCAGCCGCAACCCCCCGCGGCCCCAGCCGCCCAGCGGCCCACAGCCGCACAACGGCCCCCAGCCGCACCCTCCAGCGGGCCCGCCGCCCCTACCAGAGCGCCCAGCCGCCCGTGCGGGCCCCCGAAGCCCTAGCAACACCCTACTGCCGCCTACTGCCGCCCCAGCGGCTCTCGTAGCCCCAGCGGCACCTCCCATCTGCCGCTGTAGGGTTTCCAGTGGCCTCCAGCAGTCCATAGGCGTTGTTCTCGAGGCGATTCAAGGGATGTAAGCTTCCTTGGAGGCGTGCCCTAGACCCCTCTTCCTCCGGTTTATGGATTTGAATGCGTAAAAGTCTACACACGTACTCAAATCCGATGCAGTTGGTGTAGACATTCATCACATTGTCTATTCTCCCTTCGTCGTCTTCGAGCAGCAGTATGTCAGAATCGAAAGTCGATTTGCCCTCCACCGGCGCATTCAAAGGTCCGGCGCCAATAGTCAAGATGGACGGGTCTAACTATGAACTATGGGCTATGCAGTTCATGAGCCTCATGAAATCAAACGGTAAGAAACACATTCTTACCGAGGATGAGCCTGCGGAGAAGACAGGGATCTATGCCTCATGGGAGGCCGATGACGCTTACGCAAAAGTATGGTTGTCTGGTACGTTGACGATGGAGATAGCGAATGATGTCCTCCATCAGCCCACTGCTAAGGCAATGTGGGACATCCTTGCTGCTACGTATTCGCAGGTGCGAAATGAGACAAAGATGTTGCAGCTTCAACATGACATCTTTACGATGAAGCAGGCCGGCAGACCTCTCCATTCTCTATACACATCCCTAAGAGGGATGTTCGAGAAGCTTTACAGTACCATTCCTCTGACTGCTACTCCAGAGCAGCAGAAGACGTTCCGGAACGCCACCATGGTGGGCGTTCTACTTGCTGCCCTCGATCCTGAGTATGGTGTTGCACGGTCACAGATCTTAGCAGATGCAGTTATTCCTCCAGTGGAGGATGTCTACAGGAGGCTCAGTCGTATTCCAGTTTCCTCCAGCTCTTCTACTCCACCCCCATCTGCGATGGCAGCTTCGCGTGGGAGAGGTGGACCACCTTCTTGGCGTGGTCGTGGACGTGGCCGTGGCTCTCAAGGAAGAGGCGGTCGAGTCAGTCAGATGTGCTCATACTGTCACAGAACTGGACACTCAGAGGAGACATGCTACTCAAAGCATGGGTTCCCAGCATCGGCACGGGTCGCAGAGCACTCACAGTCTCCATTACCGTCTACTGCAGATCATAGATTTGACGAACTCGTGGCCCGTCTCCGTGATATTATGCCACAGTCTTCTGGTGATTCATCTGGTGGCTCTTCAGATATTGCTGCCACAGCCTCTGCCAGTTCATCCGCTGCAGCCAGTTCCTCAGGTAGATCATCAGCCTTCATACCTTCACATGATATATCTGACTGGGTTATAGATTCCGGAGCTACACATCATCTGTGTCGAGATAGAGGTAGATTACAGGCCTACAGGGCTATTCCTCCAGGTCGCTCAGTACAGATAGCAGATGGTTCCCACTCACCCCTTGTTGGCTAGGGGGGAGGTTTTCTTATCCTCCACTATGCAGCTACAAAATGTTTTACATGCCCCTGAGTTCTCACTGAATTTGCTGTCTATTAGTCAGATTACAAAGGATTTGAATTGTCGAGCTATATTTGACCCGTCTTCTCTCATTTTTCAGGACATACTCACGGGCAAGGTGATTGGCTGTGGCTCTGAGCAGAACGGTTTATATCGGCTGGTCCGGGAATCCTATGCCGGCATCTCCACTCACTCTGCTGGACCAATCTCACCTTACATTTGGCATCTTCGTTTTGGTCACCTTCCGCTCCAGAAGATGCGCCATCTTCTGCCCCAGATCTCTCCAAGTTCGTCGTTTCGTTGTGAAACATGTCAGTTAGGAAAGCATCACAGGTCGAGCTTTCCAGGTCGTCAGAGTCGGAGCAGTAGCTCCCCTTTTGAGTTGTTACATATAGATATATGGGGTCCGAGTCGTGTTCCCGATCACCAGGGGCACAGGTTCTATCTTGTGGTAGTAGATGACTTTTCTCGTGTCTCGTGGGTTTTTCTTCTGAAGAATAAGTCTGAAGCAGGAGATGTTATCAAAAATTTAATTAATGAAGTGCGGAATGTTTTCTCTTCTTCAGTCAAATATGTTCGGACTGATAATGCCCTGGAATTTTGTATACGTTCTCTTTCTCAATTTCTGTCAGTGAAGGGTATTATTCATCAAACCACCTGCGCATATACATCCCAACAAAATGGTGTGGCGGAAAGAAAGCATCGCCATCTCTTGGATATCACTCGTACCTTGTTGATTCAAAGTTGTGCTCCTATTTCTTTCTGGGGGGATGCTGTCCTTACTGCATGCTATCTGGTCAATAGAATGCCGTCCTCTGTCCTTGGAGAGAAGATACCCATTTCTCTTATTTTTCCTGACAAGGAGCTAGTCTCACTGCCACCACGTGTCTTTGGTGCTGTGGCGTTTGTCCATCGTCTATCTCCTGGACTTGACAAGCTCTCTCCAAGAGCAGTCAAGTGCGTCTTTGTTGGGTATTCCAGAACCCAGAAGGGATACCGGTGTTATGATCCTACTACCAATAGGTACTTTGTTAGTGCGGATGTCACTTTCTTCGAGTCGGTTATGTATTTCTCGCCAGCTGGGGACAGAATGGTACCATCCACCACCGCTAATGATATTTTGGTTCCACCACCACCTGCTTGTCTTCCACCTGACACGTCTCCTGTGTCAGTTCCTATGCCAGCACCACCGCCACCACCACCTCCACCTCCACCACCACCTCCACCTCCACCCATTCCACTGCGAATCATATCACCATTTCCTAACCACTATACGCGTCGGTCAGGTCCCGCTCAGACAGCAGATCAGCCAATCACTAAGCCTCAGGTATGTTCAGATGACGTTACTACTGACGGGTCAGGTTCGGTGCATATGCAGGATGACTCCTTACAGGTGGACCCAGATGATGATCTGAATGTTCCGATTGCTATTCGGAAACAGAGACGACAGTGTGCATCCTATCCATTTGCTTCACAGGTTTCCTTCCACCGACTCACAGGTGATTTCCAGAAGTTTGCCACAGCTTTGTCTTCCGTGGACATACCACGGACATACCAGGAAGCCTTGAAGAGTGAATGCTGGAGACTAGCTATGGAAGAAGAAATGGGGGCCTTGCAGTCCCGTGGCACATGGTCTTTGGTCCCTGCACCTCCTGATGCATCAGTTGTCAGCTGCAAATGGGTCTTCACAGTCAAATATCATGCGGATGGCACATTGGATAGGTACAAAGCACGCTTGGTTGCCCGAGGATTTACACAGACATATGGCGTTGATTACATGGATACATTCTCTCCAGTGGCGAGACACTCGACTCTCCGTATCCTCCTATCTGTTGCAGTGGTTCGTGACTGGAGCATTTATCAGCTAGATGTCAAGAATGCATTTCTGTACGGGGACTTACAGGAGGAAGTCTACATGCAGCAGCCACCCGGGTTTACTGCTGAGGGGGAGAAGCATATGGTATGTAGACTTCACAAGGCTATATATGGCCTTAAACAAAGTCCACGAGCGTGGTTCCAGAAGCTGTCCAACCTAATTGAGCACCAGGGATTCAAGAGGTCCAATGCTGATCATTCGTTGTTTGTCCAGAAGTCCTCGGCAGGTACGGTTGTCATAATGGTCTATGTGGATGATATTCTTGTTACAGGAGACGATATTCAGGGCATAGCAAGGGCGAAGGCATTCCTAGGTCGTCAGTTTGTTACAAAGGATCTTGGAACCCTAAGATATTTTCTGGGGTTGGAATTTGCAAGGAATGCACATGGTTTGGTGATGACACAACGGAAGTACATTACATACTTCCTGGTTGAGACTGGTATGGATGGGTGCAAACCATCAAGCATCCCCATGGACCCCAGCATGAAGTTATATGATGATGATACTGATGAAGTGGATAAGAGGAGATATAGAGAGATGGTGGGAAAACTCCTCTACATTACTATAACCCGTCCAGACATTGCATTTGCGGTTAGCCGGGTGAGTCAGTTTATGGAGCAGCCCAGACAGGTTCACATGGATACTATACACATGATACTGAGGTATCTGAAGTCTACTCCAGGATTAGGGCTACTATTCAGAAAGGGTGCAGATTTATCCATCTCAGCGTGTGCAGACGCAGATTATGCAGGATGCCCTAAGGATAGAAAATCAACCTCAGGGTTTGCAGTGTTTGTTGGAGCCTCTCTGGTTTCTTGGAAAAGCAAGAAACAAACGGTGGTGGCAAGATCCAGTGCGGAATCCGAATACAGGGCAATGGCCCAAGCCAGCACGGAAACGATGTGGGTTCGCTCCGTATTAGAATATCTACATGTAGCTGTACCTCTACCTATGAAGCTTCAGTGTAACAATCAGGCAGCATTGTTCATTGCCAACAATCCAGCCTTCCATGAGAGGACCAAGCATATTGAAGTTGACTGCCATTACACCAGGGACCTGATCCAGAGAGGATTGATATCCACGGCCCATGCTAGCTCAGGAGATCAGACTGCCGATGTATTCACCAAGCCATTGCTCAGAGGACCTTTCCAGAGATGTTCATCCAAGCTGAGCATGATCGACATCTATGCTCCACCTTGAGGGGGAGTGTAGAGATAGTTTCTAATATTATTATATGTTTCTGTACCTTGTTTCTATTTCTCTCTTCTATTTAGACATCCATGTAATTTACCCTTAAGGCCTCTCCCTATATAAGAGAGCCTAGGGTTTTCCTATGAATTATAACGAAGACTCCTTTCTTCTAACAATGTAGAGGCTAGATTGAATCTGTAAGCTTTTCATTGGAAAAGGAAATAGAGTGATCACTTTGGGTCATCTATCTAGTAGTGAAAGTTACTTGAATCGTGCAAGCTATATATGAATACAAAGAAAGGAAGTAGAGGAGGCTTTGAAGGTTATGAGACATGAGAAAGGTGTAGGATCGAATGACATTCCTATAGAAGTCTGAGGAGTTTTTGGTGAGCGTGGTTTGACTTGGCTTACAAATTTATTCAATGTTACTTGGCGAAGCAAGAAAATGCCTGAAGATTGGAGAAGAAGTATCATGTTGCCTCTTTATAAGAACAAGGGGACATTTAAAATTGTTCAAATTACAGAGGTATCAAGCTGAGGAATCATACTATGAAAATTTGGAACGTGTGATTGAAAGAAGGTTGAGGCAAGTTTCCAAAGTAAAAGAAAATCAATTTGGATTCATTCCAGGTCGCTCAACTATTGAAGCCATCCATTTGCTGAGGAGAACAATGGAGATTTATAGAGTTAAAAGGAAGAACTTCCATACTAATTTTATTGATTTGGAGAAGGCTTATGATTCTGTCCAATGTGAAATATTGTGGAGAGTTTTGGAGAAGAAATAAGTACCTATCCTATGCATTAACCTCATAAAGGATATGTATGATAGTGCTTTATCTTGTGTAAGGATCCAGTATGGGAAGACTGACTATTTTGACATCAACATTGGCTTACGTCAAGATTCAATTTTGAGTCCATTTCTTTTTACTTTGATTATGAACGAGTTGACAAGTCACATTCAGGATGAGATACCTTGGTGTATGTTATTGGTGATGATATTGTATTGATTGATGGGACTAGGAATGGAGAAAATGAGAAGCTTGAGGCCTGGAGACATGCGTTGGGGACTAAATGATTTCATATAAGTAGGGCTAAAACTAAATATATGGAGTGCACTTTAGATGGAAGCGATGGTGAAGGAATCGAGGTGATGATTGGTGACGATAACATTTAGAAGAGAGATTCTTTTAGATACCTGGGATCTATTTTGCAACATGATGGGGAAATTGATGGAGATGTTACTAATAGAATAAATACAGTCTGGCTAAAGTGGAAAGGAGCCTCTGTTGTTCTCTGTGATAAAAATATTTCTTTAAAAATCAAAAGAAAGTTCTACAAAACAGCCGTAAGACCTGCTATGCTCTATAGATATGAATGTTGGCCTGTGAACCGTAGACATGTGTAGAGAATGATAATAGTAGAAATGAAAATGCTAAGGTGGATGTGTGGACACACACGTAAAGATGGGATTCGAAACGATGCAATCAGAAGGAAAGCTGGTGTAGCTCTGATCGAGGATAAGATGCGAGAAAACCGCTTAAGGTGGTTTGGCCATTTGCAAAGGAGGTCGGTTGATGCACCGGTTAGGAGATGCGAGTTTTGGGATGTTGAGCTGGCTAAGAGAGGGCGAGGATGGCCCAAGAAGTTTTGGAATGAGACTGTACGAATGGATCTTAGATTTTTGGATATAAGCTCGAGATTGACCCAAAATAGATCTGAATGGAGACAAAGAATCCATGTAGCCAACCCTACTTAATTGTGGGAAAATGTTTTTGTTGTTGTTGTTGTATATTGAATTAAATGGTCTGGTGGTAGTGCATTATGCCTACCACCCAAAAGTCCAGGGTTCAAATCTCCCCTTGTAGGGGTTGCATTAGGTAGTCAACAACCAACGTAAAAAATAGTTGAATCTTTCAACGTGAATTTGAGTAAGAATCAATGTAGCCCACCCTACTTATAGTGGGAAAAGGTTTCACCATTCTTCCTATTATATATTGAATTATTAATAATTCAATATAATATAATAATGGAGTTCTTCACTTTCTAAAAAAACTCTCCCCTCTTGAGAAAACTGCATTCCTTAGTGAACATGACATTGCGTCACTATCTCTTAAAAACACAAGTAAACAGATGAGTTAGTGTCCCATCAACAATTCCTCCTTTATAGTGATGTGAAACAGGGAATCAAGATTTCCTCCAAGGTCTTGTTACTGCATCTTGACATTTTAGGAGGGAAGAAACCAGAGAATGAGGAAAGGGGAGTTGAATACGTGTTGATTGTGCAGGACTAGGGAGAAGAACATGTGTGAGGGCATACCACACTGCGTGAGAGGGAAGAAGAACGGAGTGTGGTATCCGATTAGAGGGTTCAAGAGGAGAAAGAAAGCAATGGGTGACAATAATATTAAATCCTATGGTTAAATAAATTCCATAGTTATTTATGCTTTCATTACCCATAATGGTGATTTTATATAGATAGTCAACACCATCTAAGAGGCATACATTTTCACCGTAAAGGCACAACCCTTACCTAAAGGATACCTGCAAAGAATACATCTCTTGGATTTACAAATGTAAACAAAGAAACAAAGTCCGTGCAATGAAAAATAACCATTACAATCATGCTACATAGTTTTCCTATTTTCAAATACTCGTCTCCAGACGAGTTATTTTCCTTGTCGCTGAATAGGTCGTGCTTGAGGGAAGAAGATGAAATGGCGTGTGCTTAGTGCAACTGGATGAATGTGGTGAGATGGAAGAGAAAGAGGGTGAGGGTGAAGGGGAAAACATATAACAAGATTTTTTGGCAGGGAAGTGCATAGATGTGCGAGTTGAAAGGAGAATAGCATGAACCTCAATTTTATGGAGCTAACATGAGTTGATGAATGATCTCTATTAATGCGTTGTTTTCTCCTACAAGTATGTTATTCTCAATAATAAAACAATTCATGGTCTAGCATCAACTTCCACATCTTCCTCGTCATCGTAAGTGTTCGTATCCCCGGTCACCATTTCTGAATTTATTTCATCACCAAAAGTTGGCTCATCATGCAGTTCTTTATACATCAAGTGTGCATTCTCCATTTGTGGATTAGAGCATTTTGTGATTTGATGACCCTTTTATAACACCCAAAGCAGGTGTAAAGTCCCATAGTAGGTCTAGCCCCAATAATTCCTTGACTAGCTTGGACTAGTGGACTTTGAGTATTCCCCAATCCATGGTGGTGCAGAGTCCTGAAGTGGCAGACTTCTTGGTGGAATGTCTTCTTATTTTAAGCATTCTCGTAGGTTTGGATGCCATGGAAACTGCAATGGTATTTAAGGTCACTTTCTACCGAGGGGTACTCTTTTCTAATTTAACCTCATCCCTAATGAATCAATATTAGGTGGAATCAATTGTATAATGGCCACACATGTACAGTTCAACTTGAATGTTGGTTTGCAACCCGTGGGGAAACCTAGCGACGAGTTGACAGCCACTCTCCTTGAAATTATTCATTCTACCTAACTGTGAAACTTTGTAGTGTATTCCTAAGTAGAGGGATTAAAGGGATTGCACAAGTTTTGATGATATTCCTCCATAAAAGCTTCTATTGACGCTTATGTTGCATCTGATTTTGTGAATGCATTTTTTGCCCTAACGACAGAGATTCTTTTGTAGGCATTTCCATAACAACGAAGATATACTTTTAGCTTTAATGTGACAATTGTTAACCTTGATGTTGAGGGCATGGAATTATAGCATACGATTTTCAGACAACTACTTTATAATTCGTTCCTCTTAGTTCTCTTTCTTCTTCTTTACTTCTCATCCCTTCTTAAAATCATTTTTGTTGAAACATCTATCTGCAAAGAGTTTTTAATTACTCTTAAGCGTTTCTTCATTTTTTTTCTCCCGAGTTGATGTGCTCCCTCCCTGTTCTAGCACATCTCCACACGTTCCTATACAAAATCTCATACGATGATATGATTCGCATTCTTCTTCTTACTTTCTCTAACTTGTTTAACCCCCCATCTTCCCCTTTAAAAGTCCATGCTATGTCAACATTCCACTTAAAACACAATTGTGTCACCTTGAACCACGTAGTTGATGCCTTAGTATGCCGAACCCATCTTTTTACAACAACTCGATGTATATGGCATGATTTGAGCGCATCAACGACTTATATCAATTGACCAAGACTTCGACGAACCCTACACTAATGGTATAATTATATATTGGATGACACCAAGCATTCATTTACATTTGATAAAGATAGTAGGTTCTTCGGGTATTTTTTAAGACTCTATGGTGTAAGTTGGGAACTTATTTACAATATAACATTGCGTATTACCTCAAGCAGATGGATAGACAGAAATAGTAAATAGATCTCTTGGGGAACTTGTTGTGATTAGGGGTGTCTATCAAGTTCAACGAGTCTAGTCAGCCCTAACTTGGACTCGAACTTGATAAGCAAACTTGGGCTCGAGCTTGAACTCGATAATGTTCGAAACCTGGAATGCTGTTTCGGACTCGTTTTATGTAATATGATTCCAAGAAATTTGGTTCCTAATGTTTGGTCTTGAATGTACATGCGAGGAGCCCTACCCAAGAGGAAAAAAGAAAAGCCCTGGAGGAGAAGTACATGCGAGGGAAGAGGAGGGGGTTCTTACCTTTGGCTTGTTGGTGATTGTTCCTTAGGGAGGATGGAGGTTGAGGCTTGAATCACACGATGTGCAAATAATATGGAAAGGACCACAACAACAACGACTGGTTCGTTCATGGGGAGGGTCATTGGGAACGGGGTGGCTCCGACGATGATGTGGCTGGGAGTTGGTAGCTGGGTTGGCAGTGGTAGCCGTGAGGGTGAAGGGTGGTTATGGTAGTGAGTGAGAAGTAGAGAAGGACCGCAATATGGGAGTGGAGGGCTAGGGCTCAAAGGAAGGGTAGTGAGTGAGAAGTAGACAGACCTCAATCGGGTCGGGTTCAGGTTTGTGCGGATTCGGATGTTACAAATTCCCGTGCGTCGGCCAGACCTTCTCCCTACGACCAGCATCCACCCCTCGCCCGACCGCTCTCCCATTACCACATGCCTTCTCCTCCTCTTCTAGGAATGAATAGCTTGTACATATTTCCAAATGGATCGAAACCATTAAATGCAAGACCCCACCTTACTTTTCCAACTTAATATCTTTCATCAAAATTGAACAATTCTTATGTATCGAATGAATGTAACATCAGATTGTTTGCATCCTTATTTTTTATACTACTATGCTATCTCATCCATTTCACAGTTTTTCAGACAAGCAGAAATGTCGTAACCTTGATTAAGAGGAAAATATCGTAAAATCTTTTTAGATTTTTTATCTCTTCATGCATCATCCATACTTACAAGGATTGCATTCTGGACAGTATTCTAAACAAGACTTCTCCTTCCAAAGTAATACACAATCATTAGGATACATATCAAATATCTCGTCGTTCAACTCTAACGATCCATAATGTAATTTTGCATCCTTCTGATCTTTTGGAAACTTGTCTGGATTATTTAATATCTTTCTAATTAAAGATAAAACTCAATAATCATTACACTTTTACAATGATTCTTTATATTCATCTTAAACATCTTTAATAGAAATCTTAAATGAAACATTCAACATAGCTTTAACATTCATTAGATTTTCATCCGTACGAGCCGTTTGTATATCATCTAACGTTTTAAATAGTTCACCATGATTATCAATTTGCATGAAATTTCTATCAACCTCAGATTCTATCATTTTGTAAAGGTGAATACTCTACACCTTTACCATGATGTATCCAGATCGTGTAATACAACCAAATTCCATTTAATTATCAGATGCTTGTATACTTATTTCGACCATTACATCTAACACAAAGACATTGTATTTTGTCACCTTCACCTCCTACCCATCCTTTCAAATTGAAATGCTCAATCCTTTAAATATATCACTTCTTTTTTATCTCTGAAATTCATCGAATATGTTGTTCATACATGTCTTGTCCATTTTCCTACATCAATATAACTCAAGATTTAGAGGAGATTACAATTTACCTTTGTATAAGTTCTCTAAATCATGGCCACCATCCCAATCTTTTTCATTTCCATAAGGATCCCACATGTTGGGATATGTCACCGCATGAAGGCATGTATATGTTCTATTTTTTGAAGTTGACTAATGGGCAGTTGAGGAGCTTGCACTTGGTGAACAAGGATCTGGTCAAATCATTGTAGGATCATGGTGGTCTCGAGGTCCTCAGATTGGAGGAGATGAATAAAGCTCTCATGCTCGAATGGGTGGCATGACTGTGCAACAAGGGTGAGGACCTTCATTGTCATCTTTTCCGAGACATTTATGGTATCCAGGCACAACCGCTTGTTGCTGAATCTTCCCAACACCTCTTTTCCGCTTTCTGGAAAGGGACCTGCCTGGACGCCCATGAGACACCCTCCAAATGTGGTTGATACTAGGTAACATGGAGTTCTTCCAGTTCTGGAAGGATAACTGGTCGGGTGACGATCCACTTCAAGACCGTTTCTCGCACATTTTTTCACATGCAGGGGATAGTGAGATGCATGTTAAGGTCGCATGGCTGGATGGCCCACAGATGTCGTATTTTTCTTCTCCTCTATCTGAACAATGATTTGAGGATTTCCTGTGGATGCTAGAGGCGATTGCAAACTGTTCTGGCCCATCTGAGGGTCATGACTATTGGGTTTGGCGTGGTGGGTATTCTCTGTGAAAATTGCCTACAAGGCGTGAATTGACAACTCTATCCTTGATCCATGCATCAAGGAGCAAGATTGCAGCCTTATCTGGACCATCAAGGTTCTTCTAATGATAAAAAGTTTTCTCTGGATTCACTGACTCGAGCGAGAACTTATAAAGGTCAAAAGATCCACATTTGTGCAGGGGGATGACACCTCATGTTCTTTTTGCGGTAGCGAGAACGAGGACCTAGTTCATCTTTTTTACTTGTGCATGCGTTAGTGAGATTTGGCATGCTGCATATATCCGATGGATAGATCTCTCCTCATGTCAACTTTTGGAGCGATTGGATGGCCCAGCAGTTCGGGCCCATGGTGGAACTTCCGCATCCTATCGCCACAATCTGGACGATGTGGCTATCACGCAATGGAATCATCTTTCAATCGAACATGTTTTATATTAACAATGTAACCTGTCTAGCGAAATCTCTTTTCGAGACCTGGCTGCTATAAATGATTTTCTTTGTCACTGTACGATGTGTTTCCCCTTTTGGCTCAAAAAAATACCCATAAGTTAGCAGAATCAAGGAGTAATCTATCATGATTCACATGGCTCCTTAAGTCCATTAGTCCAGATAACAAATCTATCAAAGCATG
The DNA here is from genome assembly GCA_037367405.1 of Ottelia alismoides. Classification (NCBI taxonomy): domain Eukaryota; kingdom Viridiplantae; phylum Streptophyta; class Magnoliopsida; order Alismatales; family Hydrocharitaceae; genus Ottelia; species Ottelia alismoides. The sequence goes on from JAZKJV010001616.1 coordinate 112,159, forward strand.
TATATTGAATATAGAATTCTTTTAAAGGTACATTGCCCCACCTATGGGCATATGATTATATATTCTATCATTTTGCCTCTCAGATTTTATGCCAATTACTCAAAGTTTGGCAGGTAGGCTCAATTTGCATATATTTCTACCATTCTTGTCTGGATGTCATATTAATGATTTCATTAAGTGGCATGATTGGGACTCAAGGGTAGGAGAGGATCATCCCGTGTGATGAAATTGAGAAAGCCGGTCACTTGGATTAGAATATTTAGGATAGTGGGAACTTGGGCATCTCGATGTGCTACCTCTGAAAATGTACAGATCAAGGCCAAATGGCACCAAAAGCATAAAGACATTGTCAGTATCAAATGTGTTATTGGTTTATCCTATTACCAAATTCAGATCCATAATGTCAATAATGTTGGTCTCAGTCACGATTTAAAGTCGCGTTCATTATATCTTTATCCAATCCATTTCATAAAGAGGATTATAAATGTTGTCAATTATCATCATATAAATATGTTTGGAATATTGCCCGTCTTTTATTTCTTTATTGTAAGCTCCTTGAGGGTATTATTGTAATCTGTTTATTTAGCTCCTTAGGGGTTTCCACTATATAAGGAGTCCTAGAGCCTATGGAATATACATGAATTCTCAGTTTTTTCTGAACATGGTATCAGAGCAACGATCCTAGATCGGGGTTCTGACCTAATCTCCACGTCGCCACTGCACACCCTCATTCTCTCGCCTTGCGCGGGCCCTATACACCATCTAGATCCTTTGCGCAAGGACACACGTGACTCCATCTGGGGCTAATAGAGCCTCTGACGACTATTATGCTACCACCATACGGCTGTTGCATAACCGTTTCGGGCTGCTGCATCGTCGTCCCTTGCTGCTACCTCCAGATTTGCCGCATCATCGATCCAAGGGCTACAACCCTTCCGATCAGACCACCTAGAACCTAAATCAGACTACCTGAAGCCCAAATCAGACCGCCTGGATCCCATTCTGCTGCCACTTGTGATCAATTTTTTGGGTGTCGATGCATCGTCGCATATCTGCACAGCCCATCTAGGGCACAATCTTATCCGATTGTACTATTGCTGGAACATCCATGCGTTAGAGATTACTTCCAGATCTTGGTTTGGGTTTCAGCAAGGCTGCTACATTTATTGTTTGGCTATTTCAGGTATACTTTTCTTGCTAAATTTTGATGTGTGTGATTAAATGTTCTCCTAAAACCTAATTCTATTTTATCCTGACTGCGATGGCTATGTATAACACTGAGACAAAGACCCTCTTTTCCACATCCAATGTGATGTTGCAAGGCACTTCTATCAAACTTTGAGGCACTGAGAATTACGTGCCATGGTCTCGGTCATTCAAGGTTTTCCTCGGCAGTCAACGGAAGATTTCTATTGACAAAAGAACCTCCAAAGGAAGATGCCAAGGATTTTGAATCACGGCAAGCAAACAACTATCCAGTGATAAACTGGTTGACTAATAGTGTCGACCCACATATTGCAGCAAACCTCATGTACAAGGAGACGACCAAGGAGATATGTGAAGAGTGTGCACAAACATATTCACAACAGACAACCTAATCACGCCTGGCCGACATCTATATGCGGATCCGATCCGCATCTCAAGGCGAGACAACTTTGAAGGAGTATTATCATCTTCTTATAGGCCTCTATGAGGAACTTGCCATATTCCCACCAACTTGTTGCACAAAACAGGTGACAGAGAGAGGAGAGTGGCAAGTTTACAGGTTTCTTGCGGGATTGCATCCACGATTCCTGAATGTGAAGGAACAATTCCTCACATCTAATACACTTTCATCTATTTAAGCCATCTTTGGACGTCTACAATAGATTGAGAGTTCTAATGCTCGTGCACAACCTTTACACCCGGTGGAGAACTCAGCTTTTATGGCCTGATCAGGGCGAGGAGGTCGTTTTAGCAACATGAGAGGATCCTTCAAAGTGGCGGTGACTCTGGTCGGGGTCGAGGTCGCTACCGTACTCCATGTATTCATTGCCAAAAGACAACTCACCCTTCTGAAAAGTGCTAGGCAAAGTTTAGGATGCCTCCACAAGCTCACATGGCATCTGATTATGATAACGCAACAACTGAAGCACCTGCACATGACACAACTGAATAAACTGTCCAACTCTCAGCCTCTGAATATTCACACCTGATGGGGATGCTACAGTGTTCAGAATCTGCATCTAGTGAGGCGACTCCTACAGTCCTACTACTCATCTATCCATTCCGTTAGGTACATTTGCCAATACTGCAACAACTCACGCTCCTGCCTGGATTATCGACTCGGGTGCTTCCACTCATCTGAGAGGAGAATGTAACTTATTGACCTCTTCTCAACCCTCTTCCATAGTGAAGTCGGTTAGAGTGGCCAATGGGGCTCATTCTTCAGTTACCTTGGGACTATGGAGTTCTCCTCCAGACTTCGTCTTACAGGGGTTCATTGTACCATAGATTTCCCTCTAAGCTTACTCTCTATTCATAAGCTATGTACTTAACTTAATTGTCATGTGATTTTTTACAAGCTATTATGTTATTTTCATGACATCCAGACGATGCGAATTTTGGGTGGGGGACATGAGAAGAATGGACTTTACTATCTTGACATTCCCACAAATTCTACTTTTGTTGGTGTTGTATCAATCTCTTCTGACTCGCTTCTGTGGCATCTCCGTCTTGGTCATCCGTTAGCTAAAGTCTCTCTCGATGATGTTCCCCGAACTTTCTTTGCTGAAGCCATTTGAGTGTGAAGCTTGTCATCTCGAAAAACATCATAGAACATCTTTTCCTGCCAGAGTTGAGTCTCGTCATTTTAGCCCTTTTACATTAGTTCATTGTGACATTTGGGGATCCTATCCGGTCCATTCCATAGGTGGTCACAGATATTTCGTGGTTTTTGTTGATGATCATAACATATGTTTTTGGTAGACCTGGCCAAAGTCCGGGCCGGGCCGGGGTTTTAAAACCCCTTGTCCAAGGCCCGACCCGGTCCATGGGCACTTCAAGGCCCAAGCCCGGCCCAGGTCTGGGCCGGGCCGGGCCATGGGCCGAATGTAAAATACTTTTTTTTATTAATTTTTTAATCAAATTTATGGAGATAATTAAGTTTTTTTAGCATCATCGAATCTTTCTAATCTTTCTCATGCCATCATCAAAAATTAAATAAAGATTAACGTCATGAAGGAAATAAATAATGTTACACGATCCAAAAGTTGAGAAACCGTGGTATTTGAGATACTAATTTGTCCAGAATCTGGAGGCAATAATATGTCCATTGAGAAGGGAGAAAGTGAAATATGCAGAAATGGAAGAATGAACCATCCGCAATATTTGCAGAGAAAAACAGTGCAACAAACTGTACAGTCTTCATTAAACTCTCCAAAAATGAGCCATTTCCCCAGTGGTGCCATTAGGTCTTAACCAATTCTCATGCAATAACAGACATTAAGCACCTGAGAATGCCATCATCTAATCTTTCCCATGCCATCATCTAATCTTTCTAAATCCAAGTATCCATAATATGTGTTACTTTGCATGTAAACTATAAAATAAGATGTAATATTGATAATGTAAAACAAAAACTTGAAGTATATTATATTAAATGTATCTAAGATATAGTTTTTAAACATATATTTTTATATGTGCGGGTCGGGCCGGGTTTTAAGACACATGGCCACGGGCCGCCCAATTGACGGGCGGGCCAAAGAGCGGGCCGAGCCGGGCCGACCCATTCCTGAAATCTCCTGCTCAAGCCCGACCCATGAACGGGCTGGGCGGGCGAGCCCTCGGCCCATTGGCCAGGTCTAGTTCTTGGGTTTACTTAATAAAAGAACGATCATAAACTAATAAGGTTCAATCTTTCTTCCACCTTGTTAAAATTGCTTTTTCCACATGTATTCAAACTTTGAGAACTGACAATGCACTTGAATTTACTCAACATGAATTGGCCTGCTTTTTCAATTCTCAAGTGACTGTGCATCAAACATCTTGTGCCTACACCTCTCAACAAAATGGAGTTGCTGAGAGGAAACTTCGCCATCTTCTTGATATCATCAGGTCTCTTCTGTCACATATGAGGGTTCCTAAAATCTACTGGGGGGATGCCGTACTTGTTGCAGTCGACCTTTTCAACAGGGTACCTTCGTCGCTTTTACATGGTGCTACTCCTTTTTCTTTACTTTACTATGAAGAGATGCGCTTTCTCTTGCCCCTTCAAATTTTTGGGTGCATGACTTTTGTTCATAATTTTCATGCTACTGATAAATTGTCTGCTCATGCAGTAAAATGTGCTTTCCTTGGGTACTCTCGGACCCAAAAAGACTGAATGTTATGACCCGGTTGAGCATCGTTATTATGTTTCTGCTGATGTCACCTTTTTTGAACAGACAAGTTTCTTCACACAGTCTGCCTGTGATATTCCCTTAGAGTTACCACCGTCATCTATGGTCTACAGAAGGAAGAATGCCAGTAATAATGAATATGTTCCAGTACCTACTCTTTTTTTACAAGAAGTGGATCCTTCTTTGAATGTCCCTCCCACTACTCGGATGGGTGCTTAGGGGTGTCAGGAAAATCTCGAGTTTGATATTCGTTCAGGTTCTATTCTTTAAAGGTTCGATTCAGATTCGGTTCGAAAATAAATGAGTTGAAACTTGATATAGGTTTGGGCTCGTTTACTTAAACGAACCGAACCTTGAAATGATAGGTTTGCTCATGTTCCGTTCGTTAAAAGGTTGATACACAATATGTATTATATATATTTATATGTGTATTTTTCCTCAAAAAAACATAAGGAATGAGGAATTTGCATCATCATGCAAATAAGATATATGCATTAAAGTTTACACCCCTTGATCACAACATACCGAAAGGCTGTGATCATTCTACATTCTCAAAATACTTAGATTCGAAGGAGTTTCACTACTAATCGAACCTTAAACGAACCGAACCTTCACAAATCATGGTCAAGCCCAACTGAACCTGAATACCATTTCATCTTATAGAACCGATCGAATTCAAACCTCTAAAAATGCTAAACGAACCGAATTGAACCTGGGTAGGTTCACTCAGGTTCAGTTCGTTTACACCCTTATGGATGGCCTGCAAGATCTCCTTATAACTCTACGATGGACTCTTCACCCTATCTCCTCTTTCACTTCTACTGACAAACTCTCTAGCGGTGATAGACAATTTACAGATGCCTTAATGGCAATCACTGTTTCACGTGATCACAATGATGCGTTGCAAAATCATGGTTGGAAGATGGCCATGAATGAGGAGATGGATGCTCTTATATCCAGAAGGACATGGGATCTTGTGCCTTGCCCCCAAGGGGTGAAGCTGGTTGCATGTCATTGGGTCTTCACGACAAAATAGTCTCTTGATGGCAAAATTAACAGATTGAAGGCCAGATTGGTGGCTGTTAGAAAATAGGAATGTGGAAGCGAAAATGATAAACATAGCATGAATAGAGAAAGATAAAACATGAAACACCATGATCTTTACGTGGAACCCTACTCCCTAAGGAGCGGGATGAAACCACGTGAGAAGGCCTCAAAGGGCCATATGCGTCATTGCTTTTTCTCAATGGATACATGAGGTCTGGCGCTAATTATATAGCCTCCACAGAGCCTCCAAGTCCCACCACTGGTAGATGTGGGACTAAACATATGGATGGGGTAAATAGATCTTGGAGGGATCCATTTACCGACCTATCTCCAGCAGACTTGCAGGGTAGAGAATATGGTGTAGAGTCCTTCGGGAACAATGTTCGGAGGAGATGCGATGCATGCCATCAATGAAATAGGGCAGCTTGGAATCTCAATGGCTGGAATCAGGGTTTTAATATAAACCCTAGAACATGAACAGAGCTTAAACGCACGATATCCAGAACTCGGAATCAACAATGAACATAGATCAAAATAAATCTTGAAGAATATAACTAGGGCTTCAATAGAAACCCTAAAATTGAATCTTGAATCTCGAACAACTAATATAAATATAAAATTCCTTGAGAATCGAGACGCTCTGATACCATGTTAGAAAATAGGAATGCGGAAGCGAAAATGATAAACAAAGCATGAATAGAGAAAGATAAAACATGGAACACCATGATTTTTACGTGGAACCCTACTCCCTAAGGAGCGGGATGAAACCACGGGAGAAGGCCTCAAAGGGCCATATGCTTCATTGCTTTTTCTCAACGGATGCAGGAGGTCTGGGGCTCCTTATATAGCCTCCACAGAGCCTCCAAGTCCCACCACTGGTAGATGTGGGACTAAATACATGGGCGGGGTAAATGGATCTTGGAGGCATTTATTTACCCGCCTATTACATAAGTGGCGTAGGCTCCAAATACTCTAACAGTGGCAAAAGGGTTCACCTAAACATATGTCGTAGGCTATTTTGAAACATTTTCCCCAGTGGCAAGATTGGGCTCTGTTCGCACTATACTATCTGTGGGAGTAAATTATAACTGGCCTATATTCTAGCTTGATGTCAAAAATATTTTTCTTTATGGTGATCTTGAGGAAGAGTATATGCGATGAAACCTCTAGGCTACTCTGTCGAGGGAGAGTATGTATGCCGATTTCGTAAGGCTATCTATGGCTTGAAGCAAAGCCCACAAGCATGGTTTGACAGACTCACTATCGAGAATGGTTCTTTTGGCTTTCAGAGGATGAATTCAAATTATTCTGTTTTTGTGAGACGACGAGCTGTTGGGACTGTAATTCTGGCCGTCTATGTGGATCTCATGATTGTAACTGGTGATGGCAAAACATGAATTGCAGAGATCAAGGCCTTCCTCTAGAAGGTCTTTGTCACCAAGAACCTTGGTCAGATTCAATATTTTTTGAAGATAGAAGCTATGCGCACAAGGGCTTCGTCTGTCACAAAGAAATTATTGCTTGAACATTCTCACTGAGGCAGACCTGCTTGGACGCAAGCCATCGAGTGTCTCGGTAGAGGCACATAAGCATACTACTTCTCCAGATCCTATCTTTGAGGATCCCATTCGACATAGAAGCTTTGTAGGTAAATTATTGTGCCTCACTGTTACGAGACCTGATATATTTTATGTTGTTAGCAGAGCTATCCAACATATGGAAAAATCCTGCTATAGTCATTTGCATGAACATCTCATGAATCATGATACTCTGGTACCTTGAGGGGTCTTCGAGATTTGGGTATTTTCTACAGATCAAATGGTCATACCAACATTACTAGGTATGCACATGCAGACTATGCGAGCTCTCCAGATGACAAACGATCCACCACATGGTACACTATGTTTATTGGAGGAAATCTGGTTACTTGGCGTAGCAAGAAGCGTACCGTTGTATCTAGGTTAAGTGCTGAAGCAGAATATATGGTAACAGCTCAGGCTACATGCGAGATCACTTGGTTGACATCCTTTTTGACATAAATTGGTCTTCCTACGACCATCACAGTTCTTCTACATTGTGGCAGCAAATCTACCACCTATATTGCTACCACTCCCGTTTTTCATGAAAGAACCAAACACATTGAAGTTGATTGCCATTTTATACGTGATGTTATACGACAAGAGAAGATTTGCACTCCACATGTGTCCGCTGATCTTCAACTTGCTGATATTCTCACAAAGGTATTACCTAAGAAGAGGGCATTTGAGCTTATTCTCAAGTTGGGCATGATCGACAGATATGGTCCAACTTGAGGTGGAGTGTTGGAAATGTTGCTAGAATCTTTTATTTCTTTATTGTAATCTCCTCGAGTGTATTATTGTAATATGTTTATTTAGCTCCTTAGGCTTTTCTACTATATAAGGAGCCCTAGAGCCTATGGAATATTCATGAATTCTCAGTTTTTTCTCTACGGTTATTAATATAGCTTTATACGCTGCTACCAGCTTTATCACATAAATAGTACTTAAAATGGCATAGTAAGGAACATAACATAGATATGGTTAAAACATATGCATACAACCATTGAAACAAATCTAAAACATACTGAGGGCGGGATAAAGGTCAGACGACAACGATGATAGGAACGTAAATGCATAAAGTCGAGCAATGAATGGCAAATAACCAAGGTTGTAGAAATCGGTAGTCGGTACTCGGTCGACGGAGTCACTGAGTAAGGATTAATCGGCAGCTGGACGATTAATCAGATTTAGTCAGTCATTAGTCGATTTTGATTTTTTAATTATTTTAAATATATAAATTCTTTTTTCTACATATATTCTTATATATTTGCATAGATCTGTACATTTTCTAAACTACAATAATGAAAAAAAAGAAGTAATTAACTTTAAATACAAAATTAAGCATATTAGAATAAGTTAGCTTTAGAAAAAAAATAAAAAATCTCTATGTAAAAGTCGTCCTTGTAGTCGGTCGACTAGGCCGACTAGTTGGCCCGATTAGTTGGGTTGACCGACAAATAGCTGACTAGGCCTAGTCGAGTCGGCTACCCCCCGACTCGACTAATCGGCCTAGTCGGTCGACTTTTACAACAATGCAAATGACAGTTACACGCGCGATGAACATTGGGAACATCAACGATGAACAAGGAGTATCAAATGACAACCATAACGACAGGGGAGAGGTTCACAGACAAAAGGGAGAGGTGGGCGGTCGAGAGAGGTGGACACACATGGAGTGAAGGATTGAGGGTTTGCTAAATAAGTTGAACAAAATAAAAACGACAATGATGTGCTCGTCCCTATTAGGATGATCGGGGACGGTGTCTATTGGATATCGAGAGATTTATGTTATTCTTTTCTATTGATTTATCTTTCGATCTGTACTATGTAATATAAGAGGACTGTCAAGATATTTTATATATTTCTGTATCTCTTATTATCTATCAATCAGATTACAAAAGATTTAAATTGTCGAGCTATTTTTGACCCATTCTTCACTTGTATTTCAGGACATCCTTACGGGCAAGATGATTGGGTGTGGCCGTGAGCAGGGTGGCCTCTATCGCTTAAAACCGGACTTCATATGCTGGCATCTCCGCTTTTTCTGCTGAACCTATCTCCTCCTTCATTTGGCATCTGCGCTTTGGTCAAGGCCTTAAATGTCGGTTTCGGTCACCATTTCGGTGACGACCAAAACAGAATTTCGATGGAATTTCGGTCAAATTTTGGTCAAAATTTCGATCATTTCGGTCATTTTTTGTACTAGGACCCCCATATTTTGGTCATTTCGGTCATTTCGGTCGAACATCGATTTCGATTGGATATCGATATTCGACAGAAATTCGACCGAATTTCGCTGAAATTTGAGGCCATGGCTTTGGTCATCTCCCGCTACAGAAACTATGTCGTGTCCTACCTCAAATTTCGCTCACACGTCCTTTCCGTATGAGTCTTGTCAGATGGGAAGACATCATAGGTTGTCATTTCCTAGTCATCAGGGTCGGAGTAGTAGCTCCATTTTTGAGATGTCTCATATAGATATTTGGGGTTCCAGTCGTGTTCCGGATCATCAGGAATACATGTTCTATCTTGTTGCAGTGGATGATTTCTCTCGTATGTCATGGGTCTTTTTATTAAGGAATAAATCTGAAGCTGGAGATGCTATTAAAAAATTCTTGACTAAAGTGAAAAATGTGCTTTCAACTTCTGTGATGTGCTTTCAACTTCTATGAAAATTGTGAGAACTGATAATGCCTTGGAATTTTGTACTCATTATCTGTCCAATTATTTTTCAACTCAAGGTAAGACATCGTGTGCCTATACTTCCCAACAAAATGGTGTTGCCGAAAGGAAGCATCGTCATTTACTTGACATGACAAGAACCCTTCTCATTCAGAGTCGTGCCCCACATTCTTTTTGGGGTGAAGATGTCCTTACGACATGTTATCTCATTAATCGCATGCCCTCGTCAATTTTGGGTGAGAAAATTCCTTTTTCTCTTGCTTTTCTTGAAAAGAAATTATTCTCACTTACTCCTCCTGTGTTTGGCTCGGTGGCATTTGTCCACCAGTTATCTCCAGGTGTTGACAAGCTCTCTCCTAGGGCTGTCAAGTGCATATTTGTGGGTACTCCAGAACACAAAAAGGGTACATATGCTATGATCCACTACGCAGGAAGTATTATGTTAGTGCTGATGTCACATTTTTTGAGTCGGTAATGTACTTTTCTCCTACAGGTGATCGGTTGGCCTCCTCAAACTCTGATGATGACATATACATGCCACCACCACCGATATTTCCACCACCATCATCACCGTCACCACCGTCGTCTCCTACTGCACCACCACCACCTCCACCACCTACTATGGTCCTGATTCCACTATTACCTTGTCATTATACCCGCCGGTCTACTTCTGCTTATGGTCAACGTTCATTATCTAGCACAAATGAGGTACATTCTGAATACATAGTTTCTAACGATGGGTTTGGTGATCTACCTGAACAGGGATCTGTAGAAGAGATAGGTGTGGAAGTTACTTGCCCATTGCGCTTCGGAAGTAGAAGCGCAGCTGCGCTACATATCCTATTGCCTCCATGGTTTCCTTTGATCACTTGACTGACGATTTTCGGAAATTTGCTGTTGCATTATCTGCCGTGGCCATTCCACGGAACTATCAGGAGGCCTTGCAGGATGGTCGGTGGCGATTAGCCTTGGAAGAAGAGATGGCTGCTCTTCGTCGAGGGGTACCTAGAGTCTTGGCCCCGCCCCTGCTGGGGCGTCTGTCGTTAGTTGTAAGTGGGTTTTCACGTGAAGCATAATGCCGATGGTACCGTTGATAGGTATAAAGCTTGACTAGCTTCCCGTGGATTTACGCAAACATACGGTGTGGATTATCTTGACACGTTCTCCCCGGTTGCTCGACATTCTACCTTGCATATTCTCTTATCAGTTGATGTGATGCAAGATTGGCCTCTCTTTCAGTTGGATGTCAAGAATGCTTTTCTGTATGGTGATCTTCAAGAGGAAGTCTACATGCAACAACCGTCGGGGTTTGCTGTTGAGGGGGAGTGTTCACAAGTATGCAGACTTCATAAGGCAATCTATGGACTTAAGCAGAGCCCTGGAGCGTGGTTCCAAAAGCTCTCAGACTTGTTTGCAAAACATGGGTTCAAACGATCGAATGCAAATCACTCTCTTTTTACACAGAAAAACTCCAGAGGTATGCCTGCTATTATGGTGTATGTTGATGATTTACTCATTACAGGAGATGATATGCAAGGAATAAAGAGGGCAAAAGATTTTCTAGGTCGTGAATTTGTTACCAAGGATCTAGGAGCTCTAAGACACTTTCTGGGATTAGAATTTGCCAGAACTAAAAAGGGATTTGTGATGACTCGGAGAAAGTATGTCACTGATCTGTTGAGTGACACGGGTATGCTTGGATGTTAACCTGCGACTACACCCATGGATCCAAGCATGAAGCTCTATGATGAAGACACTGGTGAGGTAGACAGGAGAAGATATAGAGAGCTGGTCGGAAAGCTACTTTATGTTACCGTTACTAGACCCGATATTTCATTTGCAGTCAATCGGGTGAGCCAATTCATGGAGCAACCTCGTCAAGTTCATATGGATGCTAAACAAATGATACTAAGGTATCTCAAATCATCTCCAGGTGCAGGACTGCTATTTAGAAGGGGTGATTCTATAACTGTCTCAGCATGCGCAGATGCAGACTATGCAGGATGTCCCAAGGACAGGAAATCCACATCAGGGTTTGCTATATTCGTTGGAGATTCTCTCGTCATGGAAAAGTAAGAAGCAAACTGTTGTTGCTAGATCTAGTGCTGAATCTGAGTATCGAGCAATGGCACAAGCATGCACATAAATGATGTGGGTTAGAGCAGTCTTAACACATTTACATATAGATGTTCCTCTTCCCATGTGGTTGGAATGTGACAATCAGGCTGCATTGTTCATTGCTAATAATCCCGCATTTCATGAGAGGATAACGCATATTGAGGTGGATTGTCATTATATACACGACATGATTCCGAAGAGCTTCATCTCCACATCACATGTTAGTTCAGGGGACCAGACAACAGATATCTTCACCAATGCTCTGCTTAGAGGGCCCTTCCAGAAGTGTTCGTCTAAGCTGAGCATGATAGATATCTATGCTCCATCTTGAGGGGGAGTGTCGAGATATTTTATATATTTCTATATCTCTTTACATATTTTCCAGTTCTTCTGTATACTCTATGTAATTTGCCTATAGGTCTCTCGCTATATAAGAGAGCATAGGGCTCAAGGAATAAACGACTTCTAGTTTTTTTCCCAATAAGAACCTTAGGGCACTCCTGGTGAATAAGAAACCTCTTCGTCTCTTTCCACATGGTATCAAAGCGACTGTCCTAGATCGAAGTCATATGCTCTAGATCCCATCCCTACCCGCTAGCTTCCTCGCCCTCAATTCAGCCTCCAACGGTAACCCTAACAGCTGCCAAAGGCTACCAGGTGCACTGGCGGCACCACAACACCACCTGAAGCCATCGGTGGTGCTCTAGCAACCACTGTGGCAACCTGGCAGTTTAGCAGCAGCCGCCAGCAGCACTTGGGCTGGCACCCAACGACATCCAACACTGCCTGGTAGGGTTCAACGATAGTTCAACACCGTTGAAATCCTAGGCGGCACCCGATGTGGCTTCGAAAGAAGCCTAGGGTTCTTTGCGGTCCCTCTTTCTTCGTTATGCGCGTGCATCATCTTTGGACCTCGTTATGATCTGATTTTGGGAAGAGAAGGGTGATTTCAAATCGATATAACATTCTTTCGGTCCTATTGTGCAAGAAAGTTGAATGGTAATGGTTGTGGTTTGAGTCTACACCCACAATCAGTCCCCATATAATCGTGTAGACACGTTATTGTCAGTCTACAGTCCCGGTTATTTTTCTATTTAGGTACCATGTCAGAAAATAGAGTTGATGTCACATCCTCAGGTGCTTTCAAAGGTCCATCGCCCATAATCAAAATGGATGGGACAAACTACGAGTTGTGGGATATGCAGTTTATGAGCCTCTTGCAGTATCATGGGAAGAAGCATATTCTGACAATGGAAAAACCGACCTACAAAACAAGGACTTATGCCTCATGGGACGTGGATGATGTTTATGCATGTGTGTGGATATCTGGTACTGTATATGTTGAGATAACCAATGACATCTTGAGTCAGCCCACTGCCAAGACAATGTTGGGATATCATTGCAGCAAACTATTCTCAGGCAAGGAATGAGTCGAAGATATTGCAACTTCTGCATGGTATCTTCACGACAAACTCCATACCCTATACACATCACTCAGGGGTATGTTTGAGAGACTTCATAGCTGCGTACCTCTGACAGCTACAGTAAAGTGGCTAAAGGCATACCGAGATTCTGTTATGATTGGGGTCTTTCTGGCATCCCTTGATTTGGGGTACGATACAACACGGTCTCAGATACTTACCGATGCCACCATACCTCCTATGGAGGACTATCATAGAATTAGCAGGCTTACCGTTCCCTCTACTACGTCGACTCATAACTCAGCTATGGCAACATCCTGCAGTAGAGGTTGACCGTCCCAGTTCAGGGGGACATGGCACTTGAGGCAGTTCTAGCTCACGTTAGTCATGCACTTATTGTTATCACCCAGGTCATTCAGAGGACACATGTTATTCAAATCACGATTTTCCATGCTTCACCCATGTTGCCGAGCAAGTTTAGAATATTGCCGATTAATGTGCTTCCATTGATCACAGATTCAATGAGTTCACTTCGCACCTGCGTGAGATCATGCATTGGGGTGTTGGATCATTGATTGTCTCATCAGGACCATCTGATGTCACTATTGTTGTTTCCATTAGTACCTCAGGTACGACTTATGCACTTACTAGTTGTTCCAGGACAAACCTTCAGAATGGATAATGGATTCTGGTGCTTCTCATCATCTCTGTGGAGATCGATCTCTATTCCACTCAGAAAATAATGGGATGACTAAATACACAGGTAATCATAGATAAGCTAGTGCGCTGGCCTTTGTATTGATTCCCGAGCTTCAGACCTCGATTGTTGTCCGCTCCTTTCTACAACTTCACTCGCACCCTCTGGTAAACGAGGCTAATAAGTCAAGTAGTAGTGCGCTGGGCCGGACGGCAGGCGACTAACGTCAGAAGCAACTTCCCCGTCTCCTCTCGATACTCGCTCAATCTTTTCGGTACAATACAATCCGGTAGGTTTGTGGTGATTACCGATGGGACACACTCTCCCATCACTAGACATGGGGAGCTCCGCTTGAGGTGCATCTACAGAATGTTCTCCATGTGCCAGAATTCTCTATTAAGCTATTATTTATAAATCAAATTACAAAAGATTGCATTGTCTTGCCATATTTGAACCCACTTCCCTTGTTTTCCAGGATATACTCATGGGCAGGATGATTGGATGTGACCGTGAGCATGAATGGCTTTACAGATTGATCCAATCCCAATAGACAAAAGCTTCTTCCATCTTTACTGGATCCATCTCTCCATATATGTGGCACTTGCATTTTGGCCATCTCTCGTTGTACAAGATATGTAGATTAATTCCTTAGATCTCTCTCGAGTCTACATACAGTGTGAGGAGTGTCAGTTGGGAAAGAATCACTGATTTAGCTTTCCAAGTCATCAAGGTCGTAGTAATCAGAGTCTTTTTGAGCTTGTTCACTTTGATATTTAGGATCTGAGTCGTGTCCATGACCATCTGGGACACATGTACTATCTGGTTGCTGCGGACGACTATTCTAGATTATCTTGGGTGTTTTTGTTAATAATCATGAAGCTGGTTTTGTGATTCAAACCTTTGTGAATGAAATAAAGAACATCTTTCTGCCACTATAACATATATTCATTTCGATTATGCTTTGAAATTTTGTACGACTCAGTTATCTCATTTTTTCAAATCCTATGGTATTATTCATCAGACTGCCTCCACTGCATACCCTCTTGCCTTCTCGATGAAGCGTGGAAATGAGTTGCAATAGCTCTTCCCATATCACTGTTAACATATTGACACGACGTCTACTGCTGGCCATCCGGTGGAAATATGCAGTGTTTGCATCACCCTCCCTGAGCCAACACTGTCTAGAACACTGCCTCCATTCTGTAACCCTTTTCTTGTCCTTGTCTGCAATGATCTTCTGCACATCTGCTCGCAAGGCAAGCTCATCAAGGAGCAATTCTCTATCATCCTCCACACCATCAATTCTATGGACTTCAACCTCGACCTCCAATCGCCTCGCCAATCTCGCATCTCTAGACTCTTTCTTGAAAGAGCAAAGATATTTATGAAGAATACAAAGTTTCTAGGCCAAGCGAGATGCAACCAACCCCGAGACAACAACAGAGGGCCAAATGTTGTAAGCAAGATCTTTGAAATTTCCTTCATGAAGCCATGCCCGTTCAAATATGAAGAAGCTTCGTTGCTCAAACTCAACTTCGGAGTCCCAAATGAGGGGAGTGTGATCCGACCTTGCGCGCGTCCTGATGGTGCAGGAGGAAAGGGGAAACTCGCTCATGAGCTCCTGCAAGGCAAGGAAACGATCAATACGGGAACAAGAGCCCGAATTCCTCCAAGTCTGGGGGTGACAAGGGTCTTAGAGGCACATGCTTCTCACCTGATACAAAACTTCACATTTGAAGAGGTTAAACTACGGTCTGGAATCTCAATGTCGATGGTGCACCGGGCCGAGATGATTTTCCTGCCTTTTTCTACCGAGAGTTTTGACCGTTAATGGGTGCTGAGGTCTTTGAAGTGGTTGCTGATTTTGCTCGGGAAAATGCTGGAATCGAGAAGTTGAATAACACACTTATTTTCTTGCTCCCTGAGGAGGCTCCTAAGAGTGTAAGATTTTCGACCAATAGCCCTGTCAAACGTGATTTATCTAATCATTGCAAAGGTTCTCGCCATCAGATTGAATAGGATTATGGATCATATCATCTCTCCTCTGCAATCAACCTTCATTCCGAACAAACAAATTGCAGACAGCCTGGCCATGACAACTGAAATCATTTTGGATTGGAAACACGAACATGTTAAGGGTATCCTGTGGATAGTGGACTTCTCCAAAGCCTATGATACTCTTGATTGGAGATTCCTCTGGGCAACCATCTACAAACGAGGCTTTCCAGACCTCTAGATCTCTTGGATGAAGCGATGTGTCACTACTGCCTCATACTCAGTGCTTATCAACGACCATCCTGAGGGGAGCTTCTTCCAACCGCAACGTGGGGTTCGTCAGGGTTGCCCACTTGCACCTATGTTGTTTGTCATGGCGAATGATGTTCTATCATGTATGGTTGGTCAAGTTGTCAGAACGGTCTCACTGCGGGCTACTCTTACAGAATCCCGATATTACAATATGCTAATGACACCATTTTTTTTATCGAAGGCGGTAAAGAAGATGATGGAATGACTGCAACCCTGGAAATTTATAGTGAAATGTTGGGGCCGGTCCTCAATCTTGGTAAGCCAACGACAATTCCTTTTGGCCACTCCCATGATGTTGCCAGCGACTGCAAGGAGGAATTAGGCACTGCATGTGGTACTCTCCTGATGCATTACCTTGGTGTCCCTTTCTCCCGCGGAAAACTAAAGACCTGTGATTGGCTACCAATAATTGAGAAAATGGAGAAAAAGTTGGCGGGGGTGGAAAGCTGTTATTTTATCCAAAGGGGGAGGTTGGTTCTCATTAAAGCGGTTGTCTCTGCTATTCCGGTATTGTTTATGTCGTCTCGACTACCGCCTTTAGGAATCAGGAACAGACTGGAAAAGATCATGCGTAGATTTATGCGGGGCAAGTCTGGGCGGGAGGGCTCTGGCATTCATTTAATGGACTTGGAGACTGTCACCTTACCAAAAGGCAGAGGGTGGCTTTGGAATCAAGAACTTAGAATCCATGAACAAGGCGTTCTTATAGAAGTGGATTAGTCGCGTATGGGGGAGAGATGAAGACCTTTGTTGCAACCTAATTCAAAAAACTCATCATATTGGGGATCCTCTTGTCATGATACATCGTCCTCAGTTTCGGGCTTCGGCCTTTTGGAAAGGAATTTCCTCTTTGTTGCCTCAGTTTCAGGACTTTTTTCGACCGATACTCGGGTACGGTACTACTTTTGCTTTCTGGGATGACAATTGGACTGGTGAGGGGTCCTTGCCGTCAAAATTCTCCAGCCTTTAAGCTTTGACCAAAAACTAAGATGCTCGGATCTCGGACTGTTGGATTGATGGTAACTGGATGCCTTCCTTTTTAGCCCACTTCTCTGATTAACGGCTAGAGGACTTCCTATCTCTCTCTCTCTCTCTCGGAGGGGTTGAGACACTTTGATAGACCGTCCCTTGGCAGAGATCACTGGGTATGGAAGGACACCTCTTATTCCGTTATAAGGTCTTATCGGGCGATCTCTAAGCCTCCTCCACCTAGGATAGATACTTTGATCCGTGATTGCAATCTCATTTGGGAGTTGCATCTGCCAAGCAGAACTGGTTTCTTTATGTGGTTATTGAGGAGAAGAAGAAACATGACGAGGGACTGGTGCTCTAGACTCTTTCCAATTATTTTCAATCGTTGTTCACTTTGTGAAACTTATGTCGAAACGGTGGATCATCTCTTATTTCTTTGTGAGAAGTCCATGCAAATATGGAACGTAGTAGGTGCTAGTTGGCTACATCTACAGGACCTTGATACCTTCTGGGAGTCCTTGTTTCTCGGCAGACATCGTTCTAGGGAAACCATATTTTGTCCACTGACAATAATTTGAGCTATTTGGTTAGGTAGAAATGGTACTTTTTTCTTCCCAACGTTTCTATTATGAGAATGTAGTCTTTCATTGTAGATCTCTTCTTGAGTCCTGGTTATTGTAAGTTTTCTTTGTAATCCCTTCTCTTCTGATTAATATACGTGGGACGGACACCTAAGCATGTTTCCCCCGCAAACTTCGTGCCCATATACTTCTCCGCAGAATGGTGTTGCTGAACACAAACACATTCATCTCCTTGACATTACTAGGCCTCTTCTTATTCATATTCGAGCTCCCCATTCCTTATGGGGTGATGCAGTTGTCAAGTTTATTTTTGTGGGTTATTCTTGTACCCAAAAGGGTTATCGTTGTTTCGATCCTATTTAGAAGAAGTATTATGTGAGTGTTGATGTCACCTTCTTTGAGTCCATTATATACTATATTCCTACAGGTGACAGATTGACTCCATCTGAGTCTGGGGACACGGTTCATCTTCCACCTCCTCTTACTCCTGCTCCTATGGTTTAACGCCTTTCCCATCATCCAACAGGCTCCAGGTAAATTCTGGTAACTTGGTTTCTACTAATGGCACTAATGGTTTGGATGATCATCGAGAAACTATACAAGTTGAGCAGGGAATACCCCAGGAGGATACTATACATGATGGTGATCTGGGTTGGCCTATTGCTCTATGCAAGGGGAAACACAACTGTGCCAATACCCGCTTGCTGGATATGTCTCACTGGGATGATTGTTAGAGGAATACATGAGGTTTGTTGTAGGGTTGTCAGCTGTTGACATCCCATGCACATACCATGATGCCGTGAGAGAGAGCCACTGACACCTTTCCATGGAAGAGATGGCGACGTTACAATCTCAAGGCACATGGACTCTAGATACTGCTCCATAAGGTGCATATGTAGTCAATTGCAATTGGGTCTTCACAGTAAAGCACAGGGTCGATGGCACCGTCGAATGATAAAAGGCACGTTTGGTAGGCAGAGGATTTTCTCAGACAGATAGAGTTGATTTTTTGGACACTTTTTCTCCAGTGGCCTGACATTCCACACTATGGATCCTCCTGTCAGTCGTTGTTGCACATGATTGGTCACTCTCACAGCTTGATGTTAAAAATGCATTTTTGTGTGGTGATTTACAGGAAGAGGTGTACATGCAGCAACCACCTAGGTTTGCTGCTGAGGGGGAATCTTACAGGGTATGCAGACTTCGTAAGGATATTTATGGCCTTAAGCAAAGTCCCGAGCTTGCTCCGGAAGCTCTCAGATCTAATAGAGCAAAAGGGTTTTATGCGCTCGACTACAGATCATTCCCTCTTTGTTCAAAAGACTTAACTAGGTACCATTGTCATTTTGATTTATGTTGATGATATTATTGTCACTAGAGATGACACTCAGTGCATCAGTGCGACCAAGAGTTTGTTAGGACAACAGTTTGTCATTAAGGATCTGGGTAAGCTATGTTATTTTCTGGATTTTGAATTTGCCAGGAATCAACGGGATCTTGTGATGACCCAAAGGAAATATATTACACATCTTCTTTTAGAGGCAAGAATGGTAGACTGGCCTCCAATCCTATGGATCCAAGCACAAAGTGTCATGATGAAGACACTGAGGAGATATATAAAGTAAGGTACATGGAGCTGATAGGAATGCTTCTCTATGTTACAATCACGAGGCCGGATATATCATTTTACATGAGTAAGGTCAGTCAGTTTATGGAGCAACCCCGACAGGTGCACATGGATGCGATGCATATGATCCTGAGATATCTGAAGTCTTCTCCCGGTAAGGTCTATTGTTTAGAAAATGGGCTTCTCTTGTTGTCATAACTTGTACAGGTGCAGATTATGCTGGTTGTCCCAAGGACAACAAGTCCACCTCAGGCTTCGCCGTATTTGTGGGAAGCTCATTAGTTTCATTAGAGCTATGACACAAGGCAACATTGGAATGATGTGGATCAAATCAGTCCTGACTGACCTTGACGTTGATATACCTCTTCCTAATGTAGCTATGATAATCAGGCATCTCTCTTTATTGTGAACAATCCATCCTTACATGAAAGGACTAAGCATATTGAGATAGATTGCCCCTACACACGTGATATGATGCAGAAAGGTTTCATCTTCACTTCCCATGTCAGCTCAGGGGATCAGACGACATACGTATTCACTAAGGCCCTAGCCAGGGGGCATTTCAGAGATGTTCCGAGTTGAGCGTGATAAATATCTATGCTCCATCTTGAGGAGTGTTGGGAGATTTATGTTATTCTTTTCTATTTATTTATCTTTATGTCCGTACTATGTAATTTACCCATTAGGGTTTCTCGCCTCTATATAGGAGGACCTATGGCACTCTTGATGAACAAGAAAAACTCTTCATCTCTTTCCATGGTGGACTATCCCCTCTAATCCATAAAGTTATCTTAGCTTGCACATCTTTTACCAAGTGGAACGGTCATTATTGCTCGTCTCATGTGGACATGAACACAAAGGACTATCCCATCTGAGTCATTTACCTCGATCGAGTTGGCATGAGTGAACATGAGACAATCATCATGACCATCCTTTGTGGTCTCCCTATAAACTAAAGGGGACATGCTCAAAAGGTAATATGTAACAGTTGAGACCGTGCCCTCGACAACCCTTATCCCGCCTGAAACAAGTAGTGGCCAGGCATGGGATAGAGGGGATGATCACTAAGACCTTCCCTTCTTGTCTTTCTCTAACTAAAGGGGATGTTGATAAAGGCAATACTTTGAAACCCTTACCTCGCTCGAGGCAGCCAATGGGCAGACATGAGACAACGAGGACAGTTGCCACGACCATCCCCTTTGGTCTCCCTCTAATCAAAGGGGACATGTACATAGGGCAATAGGGAATGGTCGCGACCGGCATTTTTGAAGTCCTTACCAATTGTACCCTCTAAAACCCTTAACCTTCCAAGGCAACCAATGACCAAAGATAAAGGGGAATGGTTATTGACAACTTACATGTCTTGTCATATGGAGGAAATGTCAGTACCATCCCCTTTTGTTTGTGTTTCACATATTGGAGGGGATGACCTTTTCAACCATCCAATTAGGTATTATATGTGACTATCGTCCGCTCGACCGTCTTTGAAAATGCACTGGAGAGGGATGTAACATCCATATTTTAACTAACCCGAACTCGTCCGATTTTGGGTCCAATGAACCCAATAACGTTGTCGGTCTATACTAAACAACCTAAAACGACCAATTGATCGTGAATCAAAAGTCGTTCAGGTGAAATCGACCAAGAATCGGTCGTTTCGTAATGCGTGCCGTGAAAAAGCCGCGACGACATTTCGGAAACCGCGAAACAAACTGAGACCATCATTAGATCCGATTCGACGACACGAGACCAACGGAATCGACCGTTCGTCAATCAGAGGTCATATGATATTTTAAATCACAAAATTTAGTCTTAGACAAAAGCCGTATCCGAAAATTTCAGGTATTCGAAACTCGACCGGAAGTATATCAATATTATACTCATTTTGATCGTCATTCGGAAACGATCAAATCAAGATATTGCGAGTCAAAATCCGAGACCCGAGGTGTGAATACGGTCAACTTTTGTATTCCAAACAATAGAAGTTAAATAATAATAATAACAACAATATTGTTTTTTTAATATACAATACAACAAGTAGCCGTTTACCTTCTACTTTCTTATTCCACTTATGCATTCTTTTCACCCAAGTGGCTCTCTCAAGCTGTACACATGTCAAGGAAGGAGACCTTTCCACCTTATTAATATCATCCCAAGCCCTTCGTTTCCCTAATCTTTTCCTATTCTAACGACAACTTTTCCCCTCTTTTCACCACTTCCCTTCTTCCTATATAAAGTAACGTGGGAAGCCTCCCTTTCCCTCTTCCTTTCTCTACAAATTTTCTCATTTCCTCTTCCTGTTCTCTTCTTTCCAACCAAGAATTCCACCCAATCTTCTTCCTTGAGGTGATGCTTCCTTCTCCTTCCAAGGAGCAGCTGGAGAAGCATGTGGTGCTGCTCAAGAAGACTCCTGGACAGCCAATTTGCTGCTCATATAGCTTGCACCTGTAGCTACTATTGCATGGCCAGTTTGTCTCAAGGAAATTGAGATTTTGAGGTACAATTCCCTCTTCCTCCTCCTTGCTGCCTTGCATGTATAAATCACCTTCTCCTTTTGTTGCACTCATGCATTTTTCACACAACTCTATATATTGCCTGGATCCTCAATATTCCAAACTATTTATTTATTGTTTGGATTTCCTGAAATTTGGGGTGGATTATTAGTAGATTATCACCCTGGATTAGTGGCAGTTTTCTATGGAATTCCCAATCGAATTCCAAGGTCTTCTCTTTCCATGATTACTATAAATGTTTGAATAAATTGGAACTTTGATTAGGGAACCAGTTTTCCTCAACGTTGTCCATGTGTTATATGCTTTGACTCCATTTTCTTCATTTTAGGCCCTTGGAGATTAGATTTTTGTACTTTACTAAGGTGAGATGCCATGCTTGTTACATCCAGTAGAAAAGCATGAAACTTAGGGCTTGTGCATAAGCATGATGGTCATAGTATTTGTCATAAAGACCTACCTCATGGATACTATATCTGCACATTGGTGGTAACCAGGTTTTTTTTAGTATTAGAAGTCAATTTGCAGTTAAATGCATGCTGTTTAAAAATTTTACCTTGAGATTTATACCCTTTCACTGAATATTGATTTTTAAAATTTAATGTTAAATTGTTTCTCTCGACTGGTATTTATACATACACTAAAAAGAATAAAATAGTGACTCAGGGTATTATATAGGATATATGGAGTATGTGATGCAGGATGCCAAAATAATCTGTGGACTGCTTAGATTGCCATTTTTAGATACATTAATTTCAGCCTTGGGTTTTGGTAGGGTAGGCTACCAATATGCTAAGCTGCTTATTAAATTAATGATCAATAAAAAAAATTAATTATATGAAATATTGGGTGTAATAAAAGGACCTGTATGAAGTTGAGTTTTGACTACTCTGGAAGTATAAATGGTTGTACCTTTTTCCATGGATTAAATTACATGTGGTTATTATTAATTTTTTTGATATCTACAGATTTTATTTACGTGAGAGTGATCTTATTGTTTCCATCCATATTGAGGGTGAATCCATTCCAATAACCTAGGACATCATCAAAAAAAAAAGTGTGTACATCTTTTTGACCAATCCAGGGACTCACACGCAAATACGGCTTAGACCCACTAATCAATAGAAAGCCATGATTGAATGCTCTAGTGAGGATATCCCATTTTAGTTTCCAGGAAAGGGGTTCAAATTAGATTTTCATGGGAGGAGTGAGATGTTATAGTTTGTGCTCCGATCAAAGAAGAGCTCGGATTTAGGAAGGAGTGTATCTCAGTGCTGATTAAAAATGATTCATGAGATGTTGTTGATTGATTGTAATAATACAAGCTCATCAGAATCATTAGAATCTAAGAATATCATCACTTCACTAAATCAAGGCATTAAGTGACATTTATGGCTATGAGATCTCTAGGATGCATAATCATGATGAATCAATGATATCAAATAAATATGCCAGTCCTGGCGATCTTTACACCTGACCGTGCGAGGGCGCGGTGACTCTCAGCTGTGCGGAAGAAAGGAAGCCCAGTTAGGGCAGCGGCCGCTTAATGCGCGGGTCTAGGATCCCAGTCTTTTACACGATTTTTACGCGAGCTCGCAGTGTTTTTACGCCTCGTTGGGATCCAGACTTTAGACCAGTTCCGCTGACCCTGTCTTTTAGGATACCCAGGCGGGGGATCCTTGGTTTTCAGTTTTTACGTACGAGCTCGTCCGCCCGTACTAGTCGGGCAGTTTTCTAGAGCGACTTTTCTAGGGAGTCTCTCTCACCCGTCTCAGTGGCGTAGTTGGGGAATAGATCTATCCCTCTATTGGACCGCGCTTCCAATTAGAGGGCGAGACGGAAGAGCCATTTGTAGGCTTCTTCACCGCTTGAGTTTACTTCGCCAAACAGACTTGGCGATTCTATATCTAGATCACCCATATCTACATCTACAACATCTGGAGCTATATCTGAAACATTGAAGTTAAGAATTGGAGAAGTTATGATCAAAAGACCATTCTCTCTACCCAAGAATTTAAATAAATTAATAGATCTCTACAATCTCAACTTTTCCATTTTTCACTCACCAACATGATCTCTGAAGAAAATGATATATGCATTCACACTCATACACTCATGATTACGCAATTGCTATATAAATATGTTACATATGGGAAATGCCGGGTTCTGGGGAAATCATTAGAAACGCATTACAAACAAACCCCTTTTTACTTACGCAAGTAGATGTAAATAGTGCTTATTCCACCTTTCTACTTGCTCTCTTTTGCACATTAAATTACTTGTTATTTATTTTAAACTACGGGTTTGTATTCACGTTTGTGACTCCTCTTCTTCCTTGCACGCATGGCAGGAAAGGAGTCTGTTGTTCAGTAGCTATACATGATTCCAGGGGACAAGGTATATACTAGACGGTATGTGGTTTTTGTGACAGTTTTTAGTTTAAATTGATATTGTAAATGCTATCTCTTTTGTATCACACTTTGGGATATATGTTGTAAAATGGAAGATCCTTGTACATGTTGTAATCTGATATGAATATTAATGAAAAAGAATTTTGGTGTTGTCTGTCTCTTTTACTGTGTGGTTATGTGATGGAAATGAATGTCATATTTGCGCGAAAAATTTTCCCTGCTTTTCTGTAACTTCATGCGATGTCATGTGAATAATAGTGCGAGTGCGTGATTAACGGGTACCCGGATCCTGAGGGGTTCACAAGGGACAAGGTTTGACCAACGTTCCCTGTGCGTTTCACTAGAGACGGTCATTGCATGACCATCCCCTATGAGTTCAAAAGGGATGCGCATGGTTTGACCATCACATGTTATCGTTCCTTATAGTGTACATTCGTGTAGTGTGACAACTGCCTAGCCTCCAATTGAGTATGCAAAACAAAGGAAATAGTTTGCATGGTTTTAAAAAGCACTGCCTCGAGGCAATAAGGCATATGCCTCGAGGTGCAGCACCCCAAAAGCGCCTCGAGGCTTAAGCCTCAACCTTCATTGTTGAGGTGTGCACCTCGTCTGAGCAAGGTGGAGCCAACGCTCGGAGGTGAAGGCGAGGCACATACCTCACAGATAACACTTTTAAATGTTGTAGTATCCAGAAGGACCTTCATGGATGAAGCAAATCGTCCCATCCGACCCTTGAAACATACTTTTCTCCTTGAATTCTTCTTCTTTGCTCACTGCCTCCACCGGGTCGCCAGCCTTGGTCTGTTTTTTTCTTTTATATTTTCTTAATACTGAATATAATTGAATACTTCTAAACACTAGTACTGATATTATTTGTTATTTAGCATGTGATTTTGTTAATTTGCAGTACTTCTGAGTACTAGTTCTTTTTTTTTGAAAGTCTGCTGGTCAGGGGGCAGTGCTCGGTGGCACCCTCCCCATCAAAATTTTATTGCTAACAAAAAACGAAAAGAGGGAAAGTACAGAGTTAAAAAGCAGATTAACCCATCCTTACAAAAAACCAGCAAACCCAACCCTAACAAAGCAAAGTTGTGCAACTATTTGTTATTTGATAGTAGTTCTGAATACTAGTTCTGCAACTATTTGTTATTTGTTAGTATAATAACTATGGTTCCCTAGGATTGCAAATTTGTGTAGTTTTACCTAATATTTGAAAACCCCTTCTTGTTTCCAGATAATACATAAATGATTATAGTTTCAATTCTCAAGGATATAGGAGTGAAGTAAATAAGAGAAATTATTGTCACATATGATCATTGAACTCGACAACAACGTATTGAGTAG
Source organism: Ottelia alismoides (assembly GCA_037367405.1). Classification (NCBI taxonomy): domain Eukaryota; kingdom Viridiplantae; phylum Streptophyta; class Magnoliopsida; order Alismatales; family Hydrocharitaceae; genus Ottelia; species Ottelia alismoides. Next base: position 137,835 of record JAZKJV010001616.1, read on the forward strand.
AAAATTTAGTATATGATTTTGTTAAATTTTTTAATTTGTTAGTAAATTACGTCAGTGTCTGTGAATGAATACTATTTTTTTATGCGCGTTGCTTTTGGTATTGTGGACTTGAAGTTGAAATCGGATATTTTAGAAATATGTTGCTTAATGTAAGTATTTTCAAATGTAAATGCTCTTGTATATTGTATATTTTACTAGTGTGATTGTTTTGGAATATGTTTTAAAAAAATATTCCATGATTGATTTTTGGTCTTTAAGACATTCTGCAAGTTTGCACAACCTGTTATACCAAGGAATGCCCCCTTGTTTAAAAAAACCCTGTACTTGGGAATTATTGTGACTTCATCCATCTGAGCATGTCGTGGTTGCTTCACGAACTGGATGTCTTTGCTCAGAACAAAAAAGGTATGTGGTTTGGTGATGGTCATGAAAAGAAACTTCCCACCAAGCTCCATGTATCTCCTCTTGTCGACCCCTTCTTTGTCATTGTCATAGAGCTTAATTGCGAGCAACCTGGCCCCCATATTGGTATTGGTGCCACTTAACTTCTAGGGATTTTTATACTTGTGCCCCTCCGAGCTTCTGCAAATATACTTATGCCCCTACCTTTTTTGCAATAACACTTGTGCCCTACTTTCTTGGGTTATTAGCAGCCCCTCGGATTAGTTGTTGTTTGTTCCTCTCCCATGGACTTTAACTTAAAGGCACACACATAATTCAAATTAATCGAGAGGGGTACAATAGTAATCTCCAATCAAGACACGTGATGGTCGACTTGGGGTCTTCACTTCTTGACTTTTGCGGTCACCCCATTTTGACATGTCCGCATGTCATCCTCTAGTGGTTGGCCTAATCACTGTGGACCTACCTTTTCCTCAAGCCTTACTCTTCATGTGTCCGCTAATGATGCCGATCGAAATATTTCTCTGTTCGGATTCCTTGCTCTGGTGGTCCTCAACCGTCCAAAAGGATTTGGTTTTAGTTCAATCGCTCCAAGCCAAGTTATCTCTTCGAGCTTCTTCTCTATCTCCGAGCCCTAGATTTACACATGTAAAGCTCGACCGTCTACAGGAGGACCACTGATGTCACCCCCTTGTCAACTCGCCCACAGCGACCCCCCTCCTACTGATTTCTATGCGCACGCACCCTCCTTCAACGCAATAACCCCCCTCAAGTGAGTTCTTGGATGTTGAAAAATGTTGATGGTGCCAGAGGTGTGCTGTGTTCTTCTAAGCTTAGTGTGAAGGATGAACTAACTCATCATAAATCATAGTCTTACTCAAATGGAAACCTTGTAATAAATAACAACACAAGTTGTAACCATGTAGACTACCTTTTTTCCATTTAAACCTGAAAAGTATGAGCACCTAACATAGTTAAGATCAAAAAATACAACAGATCCATACATTTAATATACTGTGAAATCGAATGTAGAACCCCCATCGGAGAAAATCTCATTTGCCAAATCCTCCCTCTCTTACCAATCAAACGGTACCACCAATCTTATCTCCAATTTGATGCTCTACAAAATCTGGATTCGATCTGTCAATCCTCTTCCAGTACCAGTGATCCTCCCATGGGTGTCGTATCTCCTCGATCGGCATGCACTCGATCTCCGACAGCTGTGAGAAGATGAACATCGAAATCACCACAATTAATCCTATGAAGAGCATGAGGACCCCCCACCTGAGTTGGCACAGAGTCCAAGAAGCACCAAGTGATGGCGGCAGTGAAGAACAAGTCGACAGACACCACCATGCTCTGCCCCGCTGAGCACTCCTCGACGGGGAAGATCTCTCTGGGCACCAGCCACCCCATAGGCTCCCAGGCCACCATAAACATGCATATGGTGTTGACGCATATAGAATAACTGTACCCTTTTGTTATTTTATTTTTCCTATTATTCTCTTTATGTAATTTACCCATAGGCTACTCTCCTATATAAGAGAGCCTAGGGTTTATGGAATAGATTATCTCATTCATTTTTCCCAACATGGTATCAGAGCGACGGTCCTAGACCGGAGTTCTCAAAACCCTAACCCTACCCACCCCACCCGCCGGCCCTATCTCTCTCTCCCTCGATCGGCGCGCCTCCAACACCGCCGCCTCTCCTCCCTCGCGCATCGATCTTCTCCAGCACATCTTCTCCGGCGCGCCTGCGATCTTCGCACATCTTCTCCAGCACATCGATCGGCGCGTCAATCGCCTGCGCATCTGCGCATCTGCGCAACTGCGCACAGGCGCACCTGCGCATCTGCGCAACTGCGCACAGGCGCACCTGCGCATCTGCGCAACTGCGCACAGGCGCACCTGCGCATCTGCGCACCTGCGCCTACGCCGCCTGCGCACCTGCGCACAGGCGCACCTGCGCACGAGGTAGCGCATCTGCGCCTACGCCACGAGCGCGCATCATCTCCAAGCGCACCATCTCCAGTGCGCCTGCGCGTGAGGGGCTCCATCTCCAGTGCACCTGCGCGTGAAGGCTACATACCGCGTGCGCATACTGTGTGCATCGTTGTCATTCCTGTGCGTGTGCGGATTGTAGCACGCGCAAATTCATGGAGATAGTTGCTTGAGGTCTACACATGCAACTAATCCCGTCTATGTCATTGTAGACAAAGATTATCTCTTGTCATTCGCTCCAGTCTTCCGTCTCCAGTATGTCAGAAAGCAAGGCAGATATCCCGTCTATTGGCGCGTTTCGTGGTCCAGCGCCCATTGTCAAGATGGATGGTACGAACTATGAACTGTGGGCAATGCAGTTCATGAGTATGATGAAGTCTACAGGTAAGAAGCACATTCTTACCGAGCCCGAGCCTGCAGAGAAGACTGGAGTCCATGCCTCATGGGAGGCCGATGATGCATATGCCAAGGTGTGGCTATCTGCCACATTGGCTATTGAAATTGCCAATGACATTCTACATCAACCCACAGCCAAAGACATGTGGGATATCCTGGCAGCGACATATTCTCAGGCGAAGAACGAGACGAAGATCCTGCAACTACAACATGATATATTCACAATAAAGCAGAACGACCGTCCTTTACATTCTCTCTATACATCACTGAGAGGGATGTTCGAGAAGCTCTATAGCTTCATGCCTCTTACCGCCACGCCAGAACAGCAGAAGACATACATGAATGCGACGATGGTGGATGTGTTTTTCGCTGCACTTGATCCAGAGTATGAGGCAGCACGTTCTCAGATTTTGGCGGACTCGACTATTCCTCCCATGGAGGAAGCTTTTCACAGATTGAGTAGGATCACAGTGCCTTCAGCAGCTGCGAGTCAGAATTCCTCAGCTATGGCGGCCAACAGAGGCCGCGGTTTTCATCACCAGGGCCGTGGACGTACTCCTCGTGGAAGGGGTGGCCGTACTAGGCCAACATGCTCATATTGTCACCGAGTCGGACATAATGAAGACACATGTTACTCGAAGCATGGATTCCCTGCATCTGCACGAGCCGCTGAGCAGATAGAGCCCCCATCTGCTGTAACACTGGATCAACGATTTGATGATCTAGTTGCCCGCCTCAGGGGCATTATCCCACCATCTGGTCCAGCACCGACTACAGAGAGTCATACTGATGCTGCTGCTTCTGCCTCTGCCTCTACTAGTACTTCAGGTAGTACACTTGCACTCCACAGTAGTAGATCTGATACATTGCCATGGATCATGGACTCGGGCGCTACACATCATCTATGTGGCGACCAGAGTCTACTTACAGGATACACTCAGATTCCTCCAGGACGGACAGTAGTGATTGCCAATGGCACGCACTCCCCTATCACGGGTCAGGGGGAGATTAGATTGACATCTTCTATGCAGCTCAAGAATGTCCTACATGCACCGCATTTTTCTATGAATCTGTTGTCAATTAGTCAGATTACGAAGGATCTCCATTGTCGAGCTATTTTTGATCCATCTTCTTTGATTTTTCAGGACATCCGTACGGGCAACGTGATTGGTCATGGCTATGAGCAAGGAGGCCTTTACCGTCTGAACCAGACCCCATTTGCCGGAACCACATCTTCTCCTGCTGGACAAGTATCTCCTCTCCTGTGGCATCTGCGTTTTGGTCATTTACCGCTTCAGAAGTTGCGTCTAGTTCTACCCTATGGTCTCTCTCACACACCTATCCAGTGTGAGGCATGTCAGTTGGGAAAGCATCACAGGTCGTCTTTTCCCAGTAGTCAAGGTCGGAATAGTAGCTCCAAGTTTGAGTTGTTTCATGTCGATGTCTGGGGTCCGAGTCGTGTTCCCGATCATCAGGGACACAGGTTTTATATTGTATTTGTGGATGATTTCTCTAGAGCGTCATGGGTCTTTCTAATGAAAAATAAATCTGAAGCAGGAAATATTATTATCCACTTTCTTAATGAAATTCAAAATGTTTTTTCCACATCTGTCAAGATTGTGAGAAGTGATAATGCCTTAGAGTTGTGCACCAACATTCTAGCCAATTACTACTCCTCAAAAGGAATTATTCACCAAACATCTTGTGCTCATACGTCTCAACAGAATGGGGTTGCTGAAAGAAAACACCGTCACCTTCTTGATGTCACAAGGTCACTTCTTATTCAGAGTCATGTTCCGTACTCCTACTGGGGTGATGCAGTCCTTACTGCATGCTACCTAATCAACCGTATGCCTTCGTCTGTCTTGAATGAAGAGATTCCTTTTTCACTCATTTACCCTGACAAGGATTTGTTCATTCTTACCCCTCGTGTGTTTGGGTCAGTCGCATTTGTCCATCAGTTGTCGCCTGGTACTGACAAGCTCTCTCCTAGGGTTGTCAAGTGCATCTTTGTGGGGTACTCCAGAACTCAAAAGGGGTACAAGTATTTTGATCCTGTGCGTCGGCGGTATATGATCAGTGCAGATGTTACATTTTTTGAATCTATTATGTACTTTTCAGAATCTGGAAACATGCAGCTACCACCTATATCTCCTGATGCCGTATTCATGGCACCACCACCACCATTGCCACAAACAACACCACCGTCACCGCCACCGCCACCACCACCGCCACCACCACCGCCATCGCTAGTATCCCCGCTACCATTCCATTACACCCGCAGGCCTCCTCCAGCTCATGGTCCTGACCCGTCAACTAGCTCGCCTATGGTATGTAATGAAAATATTAATGTTGATGGATCTGACGACATTTCTCAGCAGGATGCATTACAGGAGCATGGTGATAACACAGATGATCTGGATGTTCCAATTGCTCTACGCAAGCCGAAGAGAAGCTGTGCCAAATATCCATTATCAGCAGCTGTGTCTTTTGAGAGGCTATCTGGAGACTTCAGGAAGTTTGCATTGGCACTTTCAGCTACAGACATTCCACGGAATCATCATGATGCTTTGCAGGATGCTAGATGGCGGCTAGCAATGGAAGAAGAGATGGCGGCACTTCAGTCTAGAGGAACCTGGAGTTTGGTTCCTATACCTCCAGATGTCAGCCCGGTGAGTTGCAAATGGGTGTTTACAGTTAAGCACAATGCAGATGGTTCCATTGACAGGTACAAGGCACGCCTGGTTGCACGGGGCTTCACACAGACATATGGGGTAGATTACCTTGACACATTCTCCCCTGTGGCGTGTCATTCCACTCTACGGATCCTGTTATCAGTTGCAGTTGCTAGAGACTGGCCACTTTATCAACTGGACGTGAAGAATGCATTTCTGTATGGCGACTTGCAGGAGGAAGTCTATATGCAACAGCCACCTGGTTTTGCTGTTGAGGGGGAGTGTTCCAAGGTTTGCAGATTACATAAGGCCATCTATGGCCTTAAGCAGAGCCCCAGAGCATGGTTTCAGAAGCTTTCAGACCTCTTTGAGAAACAAGGATATAAGCACTCCAATGTTGATCATTCCTTGTTTGTACAGAAGACGGCTAGAGGTATCATTGTAATCATGGTTTATGTTGATGATATCTTGATTACAGGTGATGATGACCAGGGCATTAAGCAGGCAAAGGAAAGGCTGGGGACCGAGTTTGTCACCAAGGACTTGGGAGTCCTTAGATATTTTCTGGGGCTGGAGTTTGCTAGAAATCCATATGGATTAGTCATGTCACAGAGGAAGTATGTTACAGATCTACTGAGTGAGACAGGTATGCTAGGGTGTCGACCTGCTACGACACCAATGGATCCTAGCATGAAGCTGTATGATGATGACACAGAAGAGGTGGATAAGAGAAGGTACAGAGAACTGGTAGGCAAACTACTGTATGTCACGATCACTAGACCTGATATATCATTTGCAGTGAGTCGTGTGAGCCAGTTCATGGAGCAACCACGTCAGGCCCATATGGATGCAATACACATGATTATGAGATATTTAAAATCATCTCCAGGTGCAGGCTTGCTATTTAAGAAAGGAAAGGAGATCTCTATCACGGCATGTGCGGATGCAGACTATGCAGGATGCCCCAAGGACAGGAAGTCCACATCAGGATTTGCAGTCTATGTTGGAGATGCTCTAGTTTTGTGGAAGAGCAAGAAACAGACAGTGGTAGCTAGATCCAGTGCTGAATCCGAATACAGGGCTATGGCCCAGGCTAGCACAGAAATGATGTGGGTGAAATCCTTACTTGCATATCTATGTCTTGATATACCTCTTCCTATGATGTTGGAATGTGACAATCAGGCCGCCTTGTTCATTGCAAATAACCCAGCCTTTCATGAGAGGATCAAGCACATTGAGGTCGACTGTCACTACATACGTGACATGATTCAGAAGGGGTTCATTGCTACATCTCACGTCACATCAGAGAATCAGACTGCTGATATTTTCACCAAGGCATTACTTAGAGGCCCGTTCCAGAAGTGTGCGTCCAAGCTGAGCATGATTGATATCTATGCTCCATCTTGAGGGGGAGTGTTGACGCATAGAATAACTGTACCTCTTTGTTATTTTATTTTTCCTGTTATTCTCTTTATGTAATTTACCCATAGGCTACTCTCCTATATAAGAGAGCCTAGGGTTTATGGAATAGATTATCTCATTCATTTTTCCCAACATATGGTGACACTGAGCATGACCCCCCCCCCTCCCCCACACACTAACACCAGCTCCTCCACACATAGTCACATGAAGAAGAATACGAGGAAGTGGGTCAATAAAAAGTTTTTTTTACCAGAATTTGGTTTGAATAAACCATGGTTTGGGTCATCTAATAGATGGTTAAAGTAATGGAGGGGCACAACTTTAACAGTGTAAGAACACAAGGGTATAAGTATTATTGCAAAAAAGATAAGGGCGTAAGTGTATTTGTAGAAACTTGGAGGGCACAAGTGTAAAAATCCCTAACTTCTAATGGCTTCAGCAGCTACTCTCTTCTGTTGTGGGAATTGTAACCCACAAGAGATATGCTTGTCTTGGGAAGATTTTAATGGAGTTCCTCCCTTCCAATCTCTTTATGAGAAGGTTGGAAGTTGGAGAGTGGGACAAGGATTAAAAATTTAGCTACATGACTGGAAATTGTAGTTTCAATTCCCTCTTCAGTGGAAGTAGGGAAAAGTTCCAGCAAATACGAAAAAAACTTCTAATTCGTGCTCAATGATTAGACAACTCATCAGGATGAGATTTTTCAAAGCAGAGAAAAATTGGTGCAATCTGAAATTGAGGATATTCTCCGTTGGGGATTTGGTGGATTTTGTCGTTATCTTGAGTTCGTTATTAATTTTGTTTTAGATAATTGAGACCGATTGGGGATCCCCAATTTTGGGTTATACAGTTAGTTTTTTTTATCTGTGAGTCTATTATGAGTCAATTAATTGGAGTCGCTGTAGATAATCCAATTCACTATTGGATGTTACTAGGATTTGAATTTGATTTATTGGATCTTTTTGTAATTGCATCCTTCTAGGGGCTATTTTTCTTATGTAAGATAAAAAGTCACGTGGAACATGAAATTGGAGTTTGGTTCCCATATATCCTTATCTCTTTTATTTTTCTGTAAAATCCGCCCCCCATCCATGTTCCTCTCAACTCATGACCGCTCTTTTCTTTTCTCCTTTGATCCCATCGTTTGCATCGACTTTACTCCACAATCCTTGCTAGGCTTTCTAACAATTCTTACAGCAGTGCTTGCCAAAAATCCTCGCAGCATTGTGCTATTTTAGCTATTTGTAAAATCTTCTATCAGTATTACAATATTTGGATGTCTAGCAACCTCCAGGTTTGGCTTTTCAACAAGTTAGCAAGAGTCCCATCAAAGGCCAACACTACTAATGTAAGTACCTGACAAGGACATGGAACGATAAACTGCATATCATAGCCTCTATTCTATTTGCATGCAAACGTTTGAAAAGTGCTATCCCAAAACGGAGAAGGAAATTTAAGATTTATGAGATAAGCTCCTAGTTGCCTATTTTTGCTTTGATCCGTCGGTGTACTTTCACGTTTTGAGTGTGTTTCAATAATAGTTGATATTTGATGTGAAGCACCTGAAATTGTCGTTTTTTATGGTTTTTTTGAAGAATAACAGGTGGCCTCCCAAGCCGGGACCCACCTCGATGTGCATGTATGTTTATATATCAAAAAGGTAAAGTATACCTCAGCTACCTTTGCCATGATATGCAAAGCGCCGTACAATGCTTAATAACATTCTCCGTATAAAACATATGCTCCCCAAAAATGACTTTGTTTCGAGCGCACCAAATCGCCCACACCAACGCAAAAGGATACGGACTATCCTCATGTCCAATACTGCATATCGCTCTAATATCCTGCCAAAAATTGGTACAGTCTTGTCGCGCTAGCCAGGAGATGTTGGCTCCACTCCACACCTCAACCGAGGAAGGACAAGAGAAAAATAGGCGAGCATCCTCCATTGCCGCCCTGCATTTATCACCATGGTTTCAGATTTCACGAGATATCGACGAAATTTCATTGAAAATTCGGTTTCGACATGGGACCGAAATTTCAAGCAAAATGCTGATATGGGGGGCTTCCTTCACAAATGTTGCTCGATTTGGGCGAAATATGATCGGAATTTCGTCGGAATTTTGTTTTGACATGGTGTCGATACGATATCTAATATCGGAATTTAAAACCTTGTCACTATCATATGTGACATCCTCCAACCCAAGCAGTTATCCCCATGGAAGGAAATATCGCGATATATCGGCGATATATCGCCGATATATTGATATCGACATGGGACCGATATGGGCACCGATATGGCGATATATCCCGATTTCCAGGCATTTTCTTCACAAAGGCTCGTCGATATGAGCGATATTTCGACGATATATCGTCGAAATATTGTATCGATACGATATCGAAACGATACGATATCGATAACTTATCCCCGACGACCCTTAGTGATGATCCTCCCCTTCCTGAACAGCTAAAGGAAAACCTTGACTCGGTTCGGCACCTTACGCCTCCAAATCATACCCATGTCGACGCCCACCTCATCAGCGCCTCCTCCCCATCCTCCACCAAAAAACGGTAAGCTTTCTTCACCGTAAATCTCCCATCTCCCCAAACATGATGATCTCTGCCCGTTGACGGATTGTCGCTCTGCATCAGCTCTGTCTGAAAAGCAAGAAACTCCGCCACCCTCTGATCCGACAAGGCCGACGAGAACATCGGGAACCATGTCCCGCGATCCCAAACCTGATGCACCCGCACATCGCTGTCACTGGCTATCCTCAAAAGCCGGGGGTAGCGCTCCCCCAACACCCCATCCCCCGTCCAGTCGTCCTGCAAAAAGCGAAAACATGTTCCATCTCTGAGCACCGGTCTCAACTTAGTAGTTATCTTCAGTAGAACGTTGGTAAGTTTTTTTTATGGTTGTTATCTTCAGTAGAACGTTGGTAAGTTTTTTTATGGTTATATCTGAGAAATAGCTTTGGGTTTAATTTCTTAGTTATCTTCATTGTGTTACTATCTGGTTGTGTTTTTCATACTAATTAATTCTGTCAAATATTGTGAAGTAATTATGCGATTAAACTAGAGAGGTTTGTTTTGGCAGGTTGCTTTCTAGATAGCAGATGAGGCTCTTACACCTATTTAGTTGAAGTATCCACAGCTAAATTCTATCTTCAGAAGAATATTTACACACTTTTGATTTTTGAGATCGTCATGGAGCCCCATGACATTCTCGGTGGCCTAGGGCAAGGTTTAGATTTTGAAACAGAGGAATTAAGGCATGTTAACCTAACAGAAAATGATGTCAGTGATGAAGAAATTGATGCAGAGGAATTAACAACGAGAATGTGGAAAGATAGGATCAAACTTAAGAGAATCAAGGAAAGGGAGAAAAAAATTGCAGCAGAGGAACTGGAGAAATCAAAGCCCAAGCAGATCACTGATCAGGCACGCAGAAAGAAAATGTCGAGGGCTCAAGATGGAATTTTGAAGTATATGTTAAAGTTGATGGAAGTTTGCAATGCTCGTGGATTCGTTTATGGAATTGTACTCGAGAAGGGGAAGCCTGTAAGTGGGGCCTCCGAAAATCTTAGGGCTTGGTGGAAGGACAAGGTAAAATTTGATAAAAATGGAATTGCTGCAATAGAAAAGCATGAAGCTGATTTGTCTGTGTCAAACATGAAAGCAGGAGGGAACTTTCATAGTCTCATGGATCTTCAAGATGCCACCCTTGGCTCACTCTTGTCATCACTGATGCAGCATTGCAGCCCACCGCAGAGGAAGTACCCACTTGAAAAGGGTGTTCCACCACCATGGTGGCCCTCGGGGAATGAAGATTGGTGGGTAAACCTAGGTCTTACAAGAGGTCAGAGACCTCCTTACAGAAAACCTCACGATCTGAAGAAAGTTTGGAAGGTTGGAGTTCTTACCAGTGTTATCAAGCACATGTCTCCTGATATCACCAAAATTAGAACCCATGTTCGAAAATCAAAGTGCTTGCAGGATAAGATGACTGCTAAGGAGACCCTTGTCTGGACGGGTGTACTGAATGGAGAAGAGTTCTCGTGTCAAAACAGCAACAGGGGGTTGTCTGGTATAACAGATGTACAACAATCCCATAATGCTCATGGGGGAAGAGGCGAACATGCTACAAGCAGTGGTGACGAGTATGAGGTTGACGGTTTTGGAGATAGAGTTGGCTCTTCTGGCTCTAGTGGAGGCAGGAAACAAAAGGAAAGAGATGCTGATAATTCTCATGAAGATGCGAACACTACCCGAAGAGTGGGCAGGGCAACAAAAAATGGTACTCCCGCTGGGTCAGGAGATAGAAACCATAAGAGGAAAAGAACTTGTCCAAATAATGAGAGTGATGCACCGAGACACCAGGAGGTGATTTTTCAGAATCAACAACCTCTGGATTCTCAAGAGACACTAGTCTATATCAACCACTCTGAGGGCACCTACATGCCTAATATCAATCCATTAAGTTGTCAACTGACTCCGGTTCAGCAAGAGGACCATTTTGGTGGTGGGGACATGTTGCAAGGGACTGCATCCAACTTCTCAAATATCCCGCCTGCCAGCTTATACGGGCAAGGCATGCAGATTGGTTCCCGGCCTATGCCATATTCTGGCACTGGAACTGCTGAATTGAATTTTGCTGGTGCATATGGAACATTTGCTCCTGGGGACGGGTTTGCTCTCCCTGATGGTAGTCAACAAATTCCCCATGCAAATTTTAGTAACAATCACAGGCATGATGGAGGTGGAACTGATGCTGGCAATCAAGCATCTGGTCAGCAGCTAGCAGTGGATGCTACTCTTAACAGATTTAATGGCACTTCTTCACTGGCTATTGAAGTGTTTAACGAACATGATAAATTTGTTGGGCAATATGGATCCCCTATTGGAGGTCTTCCAGCGGATTATGGCTTCGATAGTCCATATTTTGCATTTGAAGATATCAGCGTTAAAGACATATGGCATGAGGAGGATTTCTTACACTACTTGGGAACATAGAGCAAGTCCTTTCTGCATATAACATCATGTAACATAAATTGTTGTAAGAGCTGACTGATTTGCTTCCTTCCGTCTCTTCCTGGCTTTCTTTGGGTAAAATGGGTTAACTTGGAACCCATTGCGAAATCTTCCAGTTATTTATATGGTTGATCATAAAAAACAGGGGCAAAGGTTTTTTTTCTCTCTTTTTATATTGGAGTGGGGTGTATCAAGGGATTGGGTGAGGGGTGGTGGTGGCAATTCATCTTTATATTCAACTTCTGGGATTTTTTGTTTTTGTAACGATTACTCGATAAAATCTCGAGGAAGATTATGCAATAAAATTCATATAGTTCTTTGCAGTAGCTGATTTACAGTAACTTGTTCAGTCCTTGTAGCACAGTGAATATCACAGTACATGGCAGTTATTCACAATTCACTTTACCGTGTATTCTTGTTTTATAGGCCATCGTAATTTGATGCTTTCAGATTATCTGGTGTTGAGAATGCAGTACCTCCTCCCTGGATGTACATAGTTTGACCAGATAAATCCAAGAGATTCAGTTTTGTAGTAATCGTAGGAGTTCATTTATACAAGTTATGGTCAAAAATAGAATTGTTAATCGCATTTTTCGAAAGTTAGATGTTGATCTAACCATCGGATGGTGATACGTGTATCGGTGTTTGAACCGTCTCGAATTGAAAAGTTACATGTTCCAGGAATTTCTACCAACTTTTACTTCTGTCTTAATTTCTATAATACATGTTAATACAAATTAAATTCATTATATGTAAAATTGGACTGAATAAAAATCACAAAGAAAGCTAAGTAGGTCAGAGGGAAAACAAGGGAATAAGTAAGTTGTTGATACCCAACTAGAAAACGAAGAAACCTGCACGGCTATGTATCCCAACAGAATGAATGCAACATTGAAGTTCAGAAGAAATACAAAAGAAAAGTCTATGACGAAATATTATTTCACGTGTCATCTGACAAAAAATCCTATCTAAAAAGGAGGCCTACAAGCATCTTTGAGCCATCTATACGATAAGAGAATACTAAAGAGGCGTCCTGCACGCAGATAATGGAGTATCCATGTGCTGACTCACTTCATCTCTTTCCCTCATTAGGCAGAAGGCTAGTTCGATCAGAGATCTAGCTGAGTCGACATTGGAATAGAATAATGCCCTTTGACTTTTCAGCTTTCAGTACATAACTTCCACTATCAAGCATGGATTGAAATTTCACGAAATTTTGGTAAAATTTCGGTTTCGAGAGATCATGGGTATCGAAACTCATATAGCGATTTCTCGGACTTCGACCGAAACTTCGGTGATATTTCGACATATTGACCCATTTCAGTTGAAATTTATGGGTTTCAGTATAAAATTTCCTGGATTTCAACCGATATCAGTGAGATTTCGCCGATATCTATGCATATCAATGATATTATCTATGTGAGCTTGCTTTTACTACTTATTTACCTATTCCCGATATCAAAACACATAATGATTTATATATTTTGTTTCGGGTCGGGGGCGCTGCCCCTGCAGGGGGGGCCAACTTGGACCCCCCCTCTAGCCCCTCCAAGCTCGTTGACCGAGCAACGAGACCCCTGTGTGGTAGAGTATGGTACAATAGGAGGTTACATACGAAGATTATTCTACTTAGGGAGCTTCCTCCCCTTTGGGTTTAAGCAATGGAGATGAAACAACTCTATAGCTTCTATATATCTGATATAGCTTGTTCATTTCATTCGTTTGTCATTTATTTTCGTAATAAATGCATCTTTATTGTAAGTCTATAATTAATTATGTAATTCATTAAAACTTTGTCCATGACAATTATTTCTATAAACAATGTTAATCACTATCTACATTTTAGAATCAAAATTCTCATTTATTTTTATGAACAAAAGATGTCTTCTAAGTGTTGTTAACTTAGTTATTTTGATTTACATTTCTAGTATTTATTAGTCAGCTCAACAATATGTTCGATATGATCGATATGGTGTGACATATGGCATAGGAATGAGAGATGTGTGTGATATAGCTGCGCATTTGTAATTTATTGTTGCTTTAAGATCTTGGATTGGATGATATCAGTTTCCAGTATGTATCAGCCAAGAATCAACATTAACATCGATTCGGTCGATATGACCGATATGTGCAATATAATGGGCATATATGAGCAATATGTTTTATATAAGTGTATATTTGTATATTATTTATTGTTGTAATAACTTGGAAGATCTTAATTTGCAAAAGAATGATCGAAAAATGATTTTTTGAACCATTTTCGATATTTCCACTGAAACGGTCGAAATTTCCCAAACTTTCATCGAAAATACTATTTTGGAAGAGACCGAAACGAAAATGAAATCAATATTTTGAACCTTGCTACCAAATCTTGCTTGAAATATCCTCATCTCAGATCCTCAACCACAACTTGAGAACAAGGTAAGGTGGAGTGAGAAGGTAGGCTTTTCCGGATAGTATACTTGCAATAGTAAAAAAGGCCTAATCCAATGAGTTTGAATGCAGAAATGTAGGAGCACCACACCATCCTTCCAGAAAGGAAGTACTGCTTTGTTGTAGCGAAATTGTGGTGGGTTGATAGGACGTAGTTTTGACTTTCTTGTTCTCACTTAAATCCAAATCCCTCAATAGATAAGATTGATTCAGATCTTTGGAGGGTGGTTGCATCCACTGAATCTGAACTTCGTCAGAAGGGCACCAAAACACATGTATGAGCTAGTAGCGGACTGTGATTGCGGATGTGTGGGTAATTTCATGAGTCACATTAGTTTTCCTATTGAAATCCTTTATGTCCTGTTTGGTTGGAGAATATGCCCAAGAATAAAGGGCCAATACTTCTCCCGACACGGTTCCCAGTGGTACGACTATTCTCCATTATTCTATCTTATTTCATTCTTAATCCTATCTTTATCCCACCTTACCTACCTTTATTTCACCTTATTCTCCTTATTCTTATCCTCCAGCCGAACGGATAATAGACCCTTATTCCCTTTATTCTCCATCCTTATTCCTGCTTATTCTCCTACCGAACGGGCCCTTAGTGTAAGAGGAGTCCATGCTATATATGTTTAGGGGGATCGAGCAGGAAGAGGATAGAGGAATCAGAGATGAATATAGAACAAGAAGGCATAGGGGTAGGGGCGTCATAACCTAGCCAAAGTCTATAGAGACCAGTGTAGGTAATATCAGTATCGATTTGGTATCGGTATCATGTCGATACGATATGTCGTCGATATATCGACGATACATCGATGTCATATCGCCCAAATCGGACCGATTTGTGAAGAAAATGACCTTATAAGAGCAAATATCGGCGATATATCGGACACCTGTTGCTACCGATATATCATCCCTTGGAGTTGGACCATTGTTTGATCTAGATAACACGTGTTGTTGAATTTTGGCTAGTGCCTTGGGTAATAGCTACTATCCTTTTTGTCTTTGAATTTTAAATTTTATTTTAGATTTTAGGAATGTTTGTTGCAGCCACATTACCTAGAGGATGTTTTGATTTTTCAATTTTGAACTTGATTTTGATGTTTGATGATCAAGTTAAACTCACGCATGTAGTCTATTGTACATATGCATGATACCTTAACGTTGCATGATCGAAATGGAGTGAGATTTGTTGGGAATTGATTAAATTTATAAGTAAAATAGACAGTATGATCAATCAAAACGAAAGATTATAACAAGTTAACCTATGATCAATAAAGGGGCTTTGAATGATTGGTCACATTTAACCACTGGTCACAAGTGATTGATTGCAATATGATGTGTGATTGATCACTTTTGTAAAAAGTGACCGATTACATCCACTATAAGATCGTTCAAACCCTCATTTTCTAAGAAAATCATATTTCTGATAGATCAAATCAGAATTCTTATCGATAGCCTGAGTACGCCAACGCTAACAAGGTCGTGAGATAGAAAACGAGAGAGAATCGGTTTGGGAAGGGGCACCCGGTGAGCGAGCTTGGATCAGGTTGAGTGATCCATTTCCTTCCATGAGAGGTATTTATCGAGCATGAGCCCTCGCATTGTCCTCCCCTTCCCCCACTCCCCAACGGTTAGGTTCTCCCATGAGATCCGATCTTGCCTCAATCGCCTCTTTATCATGTGGTTACAAGAGTTCGGTCAACATTTATAACAAACTTTTATATTTTTATGAAAAAGAGCAAACATGTTTGATTTGCAAAACAAAAGCATATTTTCAAAGTAAAGCCTCCACGGACTAAATGACACTAAGGAAATTCATATTTCTTGCAAGGGAGTTGCAAATGCATTTCTCAAATGCATTTTACGACGACACGAAAATAAATTATGAATTGACATATATCTTATGTTGCAAATCAAATACTCCCTTTGAAGTGACTATTGACAAAAATTTTGGTGATTAAATAAATGTTTTTTAGATTGTTATTGGAAAACACATAAAAACCCAATAACAATCAAGTAACATATATAACCTAACTACTTTGTAGAATACATATAATGGACTGATGGTAGAAGCAGTGGCTCACACTTCAAAAAGATCAGGGTTTGGATCCCCCGTTCTATCAATAAAAAAACTACTATGTAAACTACACGAGGCAATGTCTATGGAAGTCGACCTAATCATAGGGAACAATAATATTCGACTACTTTCATTTTGTTTAATGCCCCCTTACTTTATTTATTTAACAATTCTAAATAAACTCATAAAAATCGTGATATAACAATATAATCAACTTATGTCATTTTTTTAGTAATAGGAAAACACTTAAATTAACAATATACAAAACGAGGGATAGAGATGCAAGTAAGCAAAATAAAATGCCAACAAATCGCGGATTTTTAAAAAATGAAGAACCACTGAACTATGTATGATAGGCGTCCAAAAATAATATCTACTAGTAGGGAGCCCGTGCAAAAGCACGGGCAACTGTCTTAGGCATGTAATCATAATATTAATTTTATGGTTCCTTTCTTGTTCAAAGTTAGAAATATAATAATGAATTACTTATCATTCTTCTGTTAGTGATCAACCCTATTGCAGATGCCCATCATAGGAATTTTTCACAATTTGGATTCATCTCCTAAAACCTGCACTTACATCAATATATGTGCACTCTTTGTGCACTATCGAATTTCTATCCATTCAAGAACCAAACCCCTCTTGGTAAATGGAATTTATTATTGGAATTCTGAATATCCATTAGATTGTTCTAAGGCCAATAACAATTGATATCTCCTTCAAATGTGTGGATTCCAAAGAAGGGGATTGCCGAAAATTACAGTATTATCACAAGTAGACATTTGTTTTCATTTTGCTCGACGCTAGCTTTGGAATTTATAGCTTTCAATTGTATAGTTTTTATTTTCCATGTTTGACCAACACCTATCTTTCTCTCCTTTCTGTTCATGTTAGTGGTAATTTTGGGGAGACATGGATCACTAGTTGTTCTATAGTGAATCTCCCCCCTGTCAGTTTTCATGGTGGTTAAGATCTGTGTTATCTTGGTACACAAAAGAAGCATCTGATCAGATTTGTCATACTGGTAGGTTATACTCGGCATCTATTTATTAATATTAGCAGAGTGGATTAAGATTTTTTCTTGTGGTTTATAGATTATATCGAAATTTTAGATGCACTCACTATTTGCGCTCTTTCCTTACAAAGTAAGTAAGGGTAGAAGTATGGTCAAATTGGCCCATGGAGTTCTTTTAAAGCTTCTCTAGCACATGAACATGGTTATGAAGATCATTGCGGAACACGGTTATGAAGATCACCGAGGACCAATGCTCTCCAGTGACAACAAAGTGGTCCTCGGTGCGACAAGCTATCTGCATTGTTATTACTAGAGAGCATTGGTCCTGGGTGTTGCAAATACTCCCGATTGCTTCGCATCTTCCGTAGCGAACCACTGCTGAGATTAAATGGCTGATGGAACTCCGATCATTGCTATGCATGTTTATTACGAAAGAAATCTAATTCTATCAAAATTATGCTAATTTCAGCGAGACCAATTTATTCTGTGTAGTTACTCATCCAAAGTCACATTTTTAAACTTCACACCACTTCATTCCAAAACCTACGCAAACCTTCTACGAAGACCAAGAACTAAGAACCAAGTAATATAAATACAGTTCCCTTGCTTCATCTCGGTGTACTGGAGAGGCGATCCTTCCCCGCCACCATCAAAGGGGCAAAGCGGCCGCCATGGGCGTCATTGCCAGAGAAAATGGGAATTGCAGTTATATCAAAATATGGTTAGTTCATATAACTATTGGATTAAGATGAAGGGGATGTAAATATGTTAATAATATCTTGAGAGTGCCCGAGGAATTACAGGGTTCTTCGTGCTCGATATCTTCTCTTTGGCTTCATGGCAAATGCTTCACATATCCACAGGGCCATCTTCGTCGATTAGTAGAACAATCAATTTAGCTTCTCCTCCAATTCCAGTTCTCTCCCTTAAATTGTATGTGTTTCTTCTGTGCATACATGGGTTTGGAGGGCGATTTGGCAGGAGCGGTCACGGGACTCGGGGTGGATCAGCTCGACCTTGACCTAGATGGAGGCTGGGGTCTTGTTCATGCGAGTCAGTCGGGGAGCCACACCTCCGTATCGCGTTGGGTTATGCGACGGTTAGGTCAACAGCCAACTCATTGGACGCCATGGATTGGGGAGCAGCTCTAGGTCAGTCGAGGTGTCTTGATTGCGTGGGTGGAGGGGAGCGTCCCACGTTGGATGGATTGGTGAAATGAAGAGGGCATTTTCGGAATGATAGCAGGAGACTGGGGGATCGAAGGGCAAAATCGAAATTTTTCGGAGAAAAAGTAATGGGCTTGATGCCCTTTATATATATATAATGGATTTGTAATATTACATTATATATTTATAAAAGAAAAAGGAATGTTGTAAAAAGGATAAAAAATGAGCCCCATCTCAAATATTAATTGATTGTTCCGAATTCGAACCGTCTAAAAGCTGAGGCGTCTAGAGTTAACTTAGTCGATTTGAATATAGACATTTCACATTCAGTATAACATGAGAAAAAATATACAATTCGATAAATGTATTCATGTAT
Organism: Ottelia alismoides; assembly: GCA_037367405.1. Taxonomy (NCBI): domain Eukaryota; kingdom Viridiplantae; phylum Streptophyta; class Magnoliopsida; order Alismatales; family Hydrocharitaceae; genus Ottelia; species Ottelia alismoides. Next base: position 156,835 of record JAZKJV010001616.1, read on the forward strand.
AGATGTACACGTTACCATAATATTTGATGCACGAAAATGCATCATCGTTTTTTTTGGAATGAAGGTACAATGTATAAAATAAATCTAATTATAAATTAGAAGATAAAAGGGGAGGGTTCAACTTCCTAACTCCTCATTCTCTTTCTCAAGGAGTGTAGTACGTGGCGAGGGAAGGCTCACCAACCACTTGCTTGCACATATAGCTTGCAAGCAACAAAAGGCTTAACATGGAACCTACTTATGATCTGGTGGCAGAAACAGTGAGCTCTCACTTCAAAGATCAGGATTCTAACTCCCCTTTAATAATTATATATATATATATATATATATAGTAAAGAAAAGCAATGCACTACCAAAATACATACTTGCACTCCCACATTGAGACTTACCGTGAAAATATACTAGACTCGACCTAAAGTACATCTTAATCTTAGGTTATAGACACATACTATTCATCTTTAAACTAAATATCAAAAGTCTCGTCATATATTTTAAACAATCATACCAAAAATAAATGCTAAGTTATCTTACACAAAAACTATCTAGGTCATGTAGTTCTAAGTTACGTTACATACAAGTAGGCCATACAATTTTAAGTATTTTACAACAAATCGTGCAATTTATGTTAACAAGCATCGACATGTATCTATAGTAATGAAAGTCTAAGTTGCATTACTCTAATTCATGCATCATTATATAACAATTAGATCATGCTTTTAATTACAAACACTCCAGTTGTCGATCAAACTACAACCAATTAGCTTATGTTGTTCTATTAAGTATGTGTCTGTTAAACCAACTTTTGCGATGGTCTGCTAATCGAACACGATCAACGCCGCTGTGGTAACCGCTCATGAAAATCAATTCAAACAACAGTTAACCCACAAATAAATCAAGCAATGAAATAAAAGTGTGGAGTTAAAATATATTATAACTCTACAACAAGGACATGTATATGTGCAAGTATGTGTAGAGGTCGAACACATGGAGCAGAAAAGGATAGATCGGGCAATTGAATGCAAAAGTGATTGTGAGCACTTTGTCTATGTTTTTATGTTGGTTTTTAAATTTTTTATTTTGTATTTTTTTTAAGTTTTATATTTATTTTTTGATTTTATACTTTTACTTTCTTATTAAATTTTTAGATTTTTATAATTTCTTTTTCTTTTTTATAAAAGATATACAATAATATATAAGGCTATATATACAAAATAGGATAACAATGATATAAATATAACTAAAATAAAGGGAAACTATATATTTATTTTGAGGGGGCTTAAATATTTTTTTAGTGTTTTTGTAACTTTTTAGTGAATTTTGCACATTTTTATGGATTTTTAAAGTTGAAAATAGTCGAAATTTAAATGGAAACTAAAAATAGCAAATTAAGTCAAAAATTTTCCAAATCAATTTTAATAGACAGATAATAACATAAGTAAAATTATAAAATAGAAAACACTATTTTTGGGATTTTCAAGAATTTTATATATTTTTATAAGCTTTTTGGGGATTTTTAATTTTTAAGAGTTTTCTTTTCTTTTTTTATGTTTTAAACTTCTGAAAATGTAAAATAACTAAACAAACACAAAAAATATTTTTTTTGTAATTTTTCAAAAACTTTTTATATTTTCTATGTATTTTTTAGTCAAACATGAGCTTTTTGTGCTACTTGATTTTTATAAAATAGGACAAATGCATAAAATTGAAATCCAAAATTATGGCATGGATCTAAACAAATAAGGCATCTAATCCTATTTTTGGAATTTTTCTGAGCATAATAGCTATTTTAAATAAATATAATAAACCAACAAAAATGCAAGGCCTGACAAGGGTGTAAATGTAAATAAAATAAAAGGTTAGGGTCTTTGTGCAATTTTTCCAAAATGTACAACGTGAATAAAATTTCTTAGGCCAAATAGAAATACACAAAGATACAATGGCACAGTTGCAAATCACCACCTCGCGTGGGACGACACGTGAGGTGATGTGGACTGGACTAGAATGCAAATAAAATAAATACGAGGGTCTTTTCACAAATATTACAAAAATATATAAATGACAGCGGAAATTTATTACATTAAATATTAAATACAAAAATTGAGCGGGGCAAAAGAGCAATATGCCCAAATGCTCGATGGAGGCGAACGATGCAGATGCACCCACTTATCCATGTAGCATGTCCTCCTTGCATTATACTGGTTTGACGATATTCGGCTAAGATCAATTCCTGGATGCGATCCGATAGGTGCATCTCCTCCTGAATGGACATCTACGATCAAAACTGGGGCGATCGAAGGATCTGACGGCTACTGCTCTTCCTGAAGAACAGGGAAGAACCGTCAACTGGAGCTCCTTCAATCGCCTCCCTCACACGACTCCGGCGGTCTCTAGCTCTCCTCCAAGGCTCAGAATGTTCCTCGAAAGCATCCATAACGGGAAGGTGCTTCAGAAATGGCTAGGAGCCAATTGTTGAGTCCCAGAAGCTCGGTGAAGTTTGAAGTTCCAGGTATCGAAGTTCTCTTCAAAATCGACCCCCCAAGGGGTCCTCTAGCCTCCAGGACCTGCAGTGAAGCTCACACGAGAACAACGGGGTCCTGGGGGTGCTGTTGGGTGGAATGGAGATGCAAAGGGTCGAAGAGGCGACAACTGCGGAGGATGGCGGAGGTGGAGCACCGAGATCCTACTACAGGGAGGAGCAAGTTGAATGGAGTGTGGCGAAGCATAGAAGAAGCGAAGGGGAAGTGTGTGAGGGTGGTTGGAGAGTTGGAACACTAGGGATTGACAGTGGAATGGTTCGCCGGAGCGGATCTCTGACGAACTACAAATCAGGTGGTTTAACGCTAAATAGGCAATGAAACGTTAATCTGAAGATAAGAAAGAAATGCAGGAATAAAGTAAAAAAGCAATAAAAATGACCTCAACTCTACCGGAACCGAGGAGATGAACCTCGCAGTGGCGACGGTCGTCGGAGATGGGTGGAAGCACCTACGCCTTCGCCTGGACTCGCTACAAGCAGCTGGAAAAACCCTTGTCACGGGACTCGATCCGGAGCGCACCGGAGGGTGCCAAAGCTAGGTCAAAAGGGTTAAAAAATCAAAAGGAGGGTCTGGGAAGGTTTTGTACAGGCGAGACTGAGTGGCTCAAAAGAACAAGGGACAACGGGTGGAGCAGAGCTCCAATCCTCGATTAAACGGCTGGGCATGTAAGAGCATGGATCGAGGACAAAAAGAGCAAAAGGAATCAAACCCAAAGAACGCTTCGATCCTCAGGGGAAAATCGAGAAGACAATTTGAAATACAGGTCTGACGAGCCTAGGACCTCAGTCAGAGAGGTGACCGAGGTCAACCAATGGTGAAATCTGGTTAGTCCACGTGGACCAACCAGAAAAAAGCAAACTTGAAATTATTTGTAAATTATATAATAAATAGTAAACAATTTTATTAAAATAAAGTTATAAAATAAAAAGTGTTTATTATTTTTATAGAATTTTCTAGTATTGTTATTTTATTTTTTGAGATATTTAATTACAAGTTAATTTTAGGGTATTACATATAGGTATATTTATCTATGTTTTTATATATTTTATTTTTATTTTGTATATTTGATTTTATTATTTTATTCTTTCATTTTATTAATTATAACTTATTTTTATATACTTAAATATATTTTTATTATATTTTTATGATATATAATTTACACTTAAATAAATAGGTATATTTATTATATAGGTGTTGTTGTTGTATATTTTATCTATCTATTTTATGTACTTATTTTATTTAATATTTTATTATGGTTTTATTTTAATTTTAATATGTCCATATGTTATAAATAATATTTAAACAATTATAAAATATAAAATTATAAGAATAATAAAGAATAAATAAAATAATTATTTTTATAGTACAATAGAGTCCAAAACCTAATTTTCACATCTTAACTCTAAAAAATATGAAACTACCTTCATTAAATAGCTTAATAAAAGTTGTATACAATTAAATATGGTTTTGATATATTTTAAGTTTTTATTTGTGAGATATGGGTCTGAAAAGTTAGGATTTTGGAATCTTATTTAGAGTATAACTTGTACAATGTATTATTTGTATATGAAATCAATTTTGTATTTTTCTATATATTTTTATCTACAACTTTCATGTACAAAGTTTTTATTTGAGGTATAAAAAGTGGAAAATAAAACAGGCTCCAAAAACGAATAAATAATGAATTAATAAATGGGATTTTTATTGTATTTTGGCACTTATCTCCCCTTACTTTATTCTTTATCAACCTAGTCATCAAGATGCCTAGGTCTCGGGATTTAGGGTCATAAAATACCTTTGGTATTTTATTCTTTTTCTTTTCTTTTCTTTTCTTTATTCTATAATTTTGACATTAAAAACAGTATTTTATGCACAATTTATAAATTAAAGAATAAATGCTAATTTGTGCAAATTAAGGTATTTACATGCATTAGCTAGGGTTTTTATGGCCAAAATGATATAATAAAGGTGATGAAATGGAGATTCATCACCCCCTATACTTATCTTTTCTAGTCCCTAGCAAACACTTATGCAATAAATGCAGAAAATGAAACAAAGAAAAGAAAAGGAAAGAAGGTGGATTGAATTTAATTCTCAAACTTATCTTCACAAAATCAAAGTTTGGATCTTAAGTCGGACCTTGGGAATATTGGTGCGGGCGAAACCTTATTGGGAATCAGATTTGAAATACAATAGCCTTCGAGAATCCCAAACTCTGCTCAAGTCTCCTCAATAGCTAGGTCAGAATATTTCAACTCATACGCAAACCCTTATGACTATGAATCTCACTTGTACAATATATGTGATAGTGGCTCCCCCAACTGAAATGGCAAAGAGACCGACTTCTCCAGCATGGAAACACAATGATTCCCCAATTCAGGAACTCCTTCCTCGAGGAGCGGGGTATTCCCTTCTAAGTTCAAGTGACAACCAGCTCAAGAGGAGGGGGTAAAGAGAAGAATGGACGATATCCAGTGTAGCTACTATCCTTGGATACTCGACCAGTGTAGCCAAGTCATCTGGCTGCAATCTCACAAGGTATGACTTTGAAGCTCAAGCTTTCTTATTTACTATACAAACATATACACTCCGGCGAGCATTTTATTTTCAATCAGGCATCTCCACTTTTTTGGATTTTTTTTGTTTTTTGCATTTTTTTGAAATACTATATACAACAGCATTTACATAAGGAGTTTTTCCTCTTGAGCCAGTAGACTAACCATCTTTTGAAGCAGTATTGCAACCCACACTCCCCTGTCTTTAGATGTCTCTGCCACTGGATGGGTTGGGGTGCACTTCCCTCCCTAGACGAGGATAAATATTTCCACTTGTGTGTGTCTCATACCGGCAAATCCAATCCCCTCATCATTCCAACTGAGTTGAGCCAAGTGAAAGGTGCAGGTGTCCAAGTTAGGTCATTATCAACCAGAGTCGTGCATGTGCTCCAAAATACTCTACTTAGGCAGTTAAGAATACATTGAACCAAGTCTCACAATTCTCAAAGAATTAAGTCAACTAGATATGAAGTATCTCAATTCCAGCTCCTATAAGGTTCCTGTAATTAGGTAGATTTACGGTCCGACCAAGCTCCAATCTTCGGATTTTACTTAGACTAGTTCAATTATTAAACTCAATCAAAAAAATGCGAATGCTATGCAAATGTTATGTTATGCAGAAAATATTTTTGTGATGCAATCTTTAATTTTGGACTTTTTTATGGATTTTTGAAAAAGATGATGCAAATGCAATTTTTTGGTATTTTTCAAAAAGACTTTACAAATATTCTTGGTACTTTTTATTTTTGCAAATGTTTTTGTGATTTTTTAAAACAAAAGATTTTGGATAAAAATAGTTACAAATATTTACACGGTGATGAGTCTTATATTTGCAAGAGTTGGGTTTTTAAGAATTTACAAGGGATAAGTGATCCTTTTTATAGATATGTACAAACAGTTAATAAAAAATTTTAGTATGATGTATATATTCCTCAAACTTATTTGAAAATTATTTACAAACAATTTCGAAAACTATAGTCCAAAGTAATTTTTACAAAGAATTTTTACAAACATTTATGCACATTTGAAAATCATTTTGTAAAGGTTTTCAAACAGTATATGTAGATTTTTCAAAATATTTTCATAACAATTTTTTCAAATCATTTGCAAATATTTTTTCAAATATTCTATTTCACACAAAGAAAAGAAGTTTTTACAAACAAAATAATTTTACAAAGGTTGACAATATTTAACAAAATGTTTTCCAAATAGTTTTCAAAAGATTTTTCCAAAAAGATTTTCAAACTATTTTTTAAACATTTTGCAAAAATTATTTTTACCTGATTTATTATCAATATATACACAAGAAATTGAGGAATAATCAACATCCTTTTATTAAATGATTTTAATGAATTCAATTGTATATATATGTAGTATTTTAGCCATATTTATTAAAAATACGAAAGTACGAGTTATGGCTAAAGTATATATGCAATATATGACCCCCCTATACTTAACTTCAGCTATGTCCTCATAGATCAGAGAGAAAAGAGAAGACATAACTCGTACTGAGTATAGAAAAGTCTAAAGAATAACGAACGAACAAAGAAATAAATGAACGAGAAGTCGAACGTCACCCCTATTCTTAGGATCAACTAATCCTAAGTATAGCAGATTATACACAAGGCAGGGAGGGTCAAGGGTGGGAATGAACATATCGTACTCAGACTGTGTCCCCTATACTTAGAGTATGATATCCCTAAGTATAGACAAGAAGCGGAGACAATGGAGAGGATCAAAGAATGAAAGAACTTGGGGTGCACACCCTCTATACTTAGGATAAAGTACTCCCTAAGTATAGAAGACTGACAAAAAGAGGCGACATCTTTTCGGTAGAAAAAGAAAATTGAAAATGAAAAGAAGAAAAGAAGAAAATACATATGAAGATAGAAGAAGAGATCGAAGAGAATGTATGTGTCACTCCCCTATACTTAGGGTAAAAGAGCCCTAAGTATATGCAACAATAAGAGTGATGAAACGGAATGAAGAAAGAACACTCGGCTCATCCACCCCTCCCCATACTTAGGACAAAGTACGTTCTAAGCAAAGCACACACAAAAATGGGATGGATGAGCGATACGATAGATGGACAGAGGAAAATGAATGTGAATATACAAGAGGTTGATGTACAAAGGTCAAGAAGGTAGAAAGTGAACCGTACAGCGAGACCGCTGAGGAATAGATCTGACAAAGTGTAGATCGACATCGGGGTCCTCATATGACACAAATCGATCCGGGTCGACTCGTAAGGTATCCTCAGTGGTCCTGGGGGTGAGAAGGCACGGACGGGTTAGTGGACGAAGTGTGGCTAGGTTTAGCCTTGGGTATCTCACAAATATCAAAGTGAAAAGGCTCGAACTCATCAATGGAAGTAGTCAAGTCAAGTCCAGCCTGACGACTCTCAGCTAGGTCAAAACAAAATAGAACGAACTCATCTATGAAAGTAGTAAGGTCATGCTCGTCCTGTAAGGTCTCAACTGGATCATCATCCTCATCAAAAGGCCTGAATTCATTTATAAAAGCAGTCAAATAAAATTCGGCCTCAGTAGTCTCATCAATGTATGCCATCCGCTCTAAAGTGTCAATCGTGTAAATCCCTCAGATGTCATAAACACATCGTCAAGTACCAGAAGAGGGAACTTCAAGGTTTATGCTTTTCGAGTCTTCCTCCTTGGAGAGGAATTTTTGGGTCTCAGTGGAATCCAACATACAACAAAAATCTTTGATCGTCTCATCAAGATCATAGTCCTCGGGGTCAGCTAAGATAGGTGTAGTCTCATCAGATGTAGGTCTCTAGTCGGTAGTAGGTGCAGTGATGACCACATCGCTCATGTCATCAGGACGGAAGCGAATCTCTCCTGATCCGTAATCAATAACGACTCTCGTAGAGACAAGGAAGGGTCGTACCAGGATGATTGGAGAGTGTTCCCCAGTGGAGGTCTCCATGGGTAATACGACAAAATCGACAGTATACCTCGTGCCCTGAATCCAAATGACAGTGTTTTCTAGAATACCCTTCGGCCTCTTGATAGATCCATCAGCAAACTGAACGATCATCATGATTTTCTTGAGAGGCCCTGAGTGAAGAGATTGTACCAGCAAGAAGGGTATGATGCTAATCAAAGCACTGCCATCAAGGAGAGTGTGATTACATGTGCAGTCAGAGATAGTGCATTAATGAATGGTATAGCAATGTTCCCTTTCCTAGAAGATGGATGGCGGGTGATGGCGTGGGTAGTTGCCATGGTCAAGATGTGATGCTCAGATCTACTCCTACGCTTTCTCTTCTTGGGTTGAGGGACAGATAAATGGGTCATGGCCTGGCGAAGTGGGGCTTGAATGATCTCATGAATAGTGGCCACCACCACTCAGGTTCAGCCAACATTTTTGAATTTTTGGATCTCCACCATACAAGGGAGGAAATCAGAATCATCATCTACACAAGGACGACTAAGAGCAGTATGTACAGTGTCGTCCTCGGGGTCAAAGATGGGACAAGATGTGAATGAATGTGTGGGTATAGGATTAAACAGGTAGCCCCTCTCCTCACAATCTGAATTGACAATGTGTCTCACGAATTCTTTTTGGATTTTTGATTTTTCTCTTTTTTTGTATTTTAGGCGATTGCAAGCTCTCATGAGAATACTCAAGTGAATCCATATCCTCAAATAGTAGAGCATCATTCTGGCTCTTGTTTTTGTTAAATAGATTAGTAATCTTGAATTCATACGCTCCATCATCTAGTTCAAGGTCTCAAGGGTGGACTCCATGAAATGTGAATCCAAAAATTCAAGATTGGAATGGAATGAGGGTGGGGATGTGGGAAAAAATCACATTCCGGATCAAGGTAGTCATGGAAAAGTGGATTGTCGCAACGTGAAGTGACGGTGGTGGAAATGATGGGTGAAAATCAAAATCCTATTCCTGAAATAATGGATTATGTAAATATATACAAAAGTCAAGAGCAAAGTCCTCCTGGAAAAATGGAGGTAGATCAGATGGAGGGTACGAGGGATCCGCAAATTCCGAATAAAAATCGCTCCAGTCGGCCATCTCGAAACAAAAGGAAAATAATCGGGAGAGCACGATGGTCAAGTCAAGAGATGAGAAAAAGGTGCAAATGTGCAGTGATGATCGAGTATGCATACAAGCAATCACAAACAAACTCATACAAATCAAACACAACCCTTCAATTCACCTACTCAACTCGGTGAAGACCATGAAAGTTCGGTCTTTTTATCTTGTCTGTTTTAGAGTTAGGTGAGAATACAAAGTTGTACAAACACTTAGGTTGGCTTATGGGATTTAGGCGCTAACCTTAGTGTATGTGAGCAAGTAAATGCGAAGACAATGAGGGGATTACTCGTCCTATGATAAAGATTTTTCCTTTTTAGTCTAGTTTAGGGTCAAGCAATATTAGCAGTCTCAATTTTATTGATTTTCACTTTTTTATATTTTTAATAAGAAACCTATCTAGGTGGTTAGTTCCTTTAGCAACCTAGGTGGTCAAAATTAGAGGGAGAGAGGCAGAAAAGCAATGCAAGCGATAAATCGATGATGTATGCTAAACAGAAATGCTCACCTTGCCTCCAGCTCTCTACATTCAAGGATGCTAAGCAGAATAGAAACCTATCTATATGCAAATGCAATCCGAAGAAATCGCCCAAGATGAGAAATTGCTATTAGCGTGAAGAACCAATGCTAATTACTCAGATATGGAACCCAAAAGTCCGATCTTGGGGAGCTCTTCGGTGCCTGCCATAACTGGTCCTGTAAGCGTTGTATAGAGTCCCTCTCGACACTCGATTCCAAGTCTAAATGAGAAGCAATTCAAAATTTGACTAAGTCCAAACGAGACTATAGGTGTATGAAATGGTAATTAGGTGTTTGACCTATCGACAAGCAGATCCTATAACTAGGGCTCAATCACACAAAATAAATAAAATCGGAAATCAGAAATCAAATGAAAGAAAAGCGATGAAACTGACGAAAAAATTGACGAAGTCCCCGAGGGAACAATCCTCGAGCACTGGACCTCGTGAAGTGTATAGAGTCCTGGAGAGTGTCCTAAATATTATAATTAATAGGTCTCTCTCTTATTTTGAATTACAAATAAATGAAATAAAAATAAATAAAATGCAATTGTCTTTAAAATGTCTCCAAGTCCTTCTTTGCTCCAAGTCCTTTCTGACAACTAGTTCAAAAAGCGACACCGCCTCACGTGGGTGCGCAAGCGCTCCTAGAAAAGTGCCTCCCTCGATCCGCATTCCTCGCAGAAAATTCAAACAGGGAGATTGGTTAGACAATTCAATAATAAATATCAAATAAAATAGCAAATAAATAAAGCAAAAATAAAGACACGGAAGACACAATCAAGTAAAGCGAATCTATGCGCAATTTCTCCCCAACAACGGCGCCATTTGTTGAACGAGTTTTACAAGGGTCTCCTAATCGAACACGATCAGCGTCGTTGTGGTGATTGCTCATGAAAATCAATCAAACAACAATTAACCCACAAATAAAAGTGTGGAGTTAAAACTTATTATAACTCTACAACAAGGATGTGTATAGGTGCAAGTATGTGCGGAGGTCCAACACAAGGAGCAGAAAAGGATAGATGGGGTAATTGAATGCAAAAGTATTTGTGAGCTCTTTGTCTATGTTTTTATGTGGGTTTTCTAATTTTGTATTTTTTTATTTTTTATATTTGGTTTTTTGTTTTATATTTTGTATTTTCTTTTTATATTTTTAGATTTTTATAATTTCTTTTTTATAAAAGATATAGAATAATATATAAGTCTATATATACAATATATGATAATAAGGATATAAATATAACTAAAATAAAGGAAAACTGTATAATTAAATATTTTTTAATTTTAAATAATTTTTAGTGTTTTTATAACTTTTTAGTGAATTTTGCTATTTTTATGGATTTTTAATGTTGAAAATACCCTAAATCAGGGATTAATTAAATAGCTTAAATTGAAATGGAAACTAAAAATAGAAAATTAAGTCCAAAATTTTCCAAATAAATTTTAATAGATAGATAATAATAGAAGTAAAATTAAAAATAGAAAACACTATTTTGGGGATTTTTAAGAATTTTATATATTTTTATAAGGTTTTGGGATTTTAAATTTTTAAGAGTTTTCTTTTTCTATTTTTATGTTTTTAATTTCTGAAGTTGTAAAATAACTAAACAAACACAAAAAATATTTTTTGTAATTTTTCAAAAAGTTTTTATATTTTTCTACGTAATTTTTAAGTCAAACAAGAGTTTTTTGTGCTACTTTTGATTTTTATAAAATAGGATAAATGCCTAAAATTGAAATGCAAAATTATAGCATGGAGCTAAATACATTAGGCATCTAATCCTATTTTTGGGATTTTTCTGAGCACAATAGCTATTTTAAATAAATACAACAAACCAATAAAAATGTAATGCCTTACAAGGTATAAATGTAAATAAAATAAAAAGATGAGGGCCTCTATGTAATTTTTCCAAAAATATATAAATAAAATGTTCTTGGGCCAAATAGTAATACACAAAGATACATGGGTACAATTGCAAAATTACCTCCTCACGTGGGACGACACGTGAGGTGATGTGGACTAGACTGGAATGCAAATAAAATAAATATGAGGGCTTTTTGCTAATATTTTGAAAATATCTAAATGGCAGAGGAAAGCTTTTACATTAAATATTAAATACAAAAATTGTACAAGGCAAAAGAGCAAAATACCCAAACGCTCGACGGAGGCAAACAGTGCAGATGTGCCCACTTATCCATGTGGTGTGTCCTTGCACGATACTAGTTCGATGATGTTCGGCTAAGATCAATTCCTGGATGTGATCCGATGGCTGCAGGTCCTCCTGAATGGACGTCTACAATCAAAACTGGGGCGATCGAAGGATCTGACAGCTATTGCTCTTCCTGAAGAACAGGGAAGAACAGTCAATCGGATCTCCTTCAATCGCCTCCCTCACACGACTCCGGTGGTCTCTAGCTCTCCTCCAAGGCTCAGAATGTTCTTCGAAGGCATCCGCAGCAGGTTGATGCTTCAGAAATGGCTGGGAGCCAATGGTAGAGTCCCAGAAGCTCAGTGAAGTTTGAGGTTCCAGGTATCGACGTTCTCTTCAAAATCGACCCCCCAAGGGGTCCTTTAGACTCTAGGACCTGCAGTGAAGCTCACACAAGAACAGCGGGGGTCCTGGGGGTGTTGTTGGGTAGAATGGAGATACAAAGGGTCAAAGTGGTGGCAGCTCCGGCGGATGGCGGGGGTGGAGCGTTGAGATCCTTCTCCAGGGATGAGCAAGTTGAATGGAGTGTGGCAGAGCGTAGAAGAAACGAAGGGGAAGTGTGTGAGGGTGGTTGACGAGGCGGAACACTAGGGGTTGACAGTGGAATGGTGCGCCGCAGGTGGTTTAACGCTAAATACGCAATGAAACGTTATATAAAGATAAGGATCAAATGCAGGAATAAAACCAAAGGTAAAAAAGCAATAAAAATGACCTGAACACAACCAGAATCGAGGATATGAACCTCGCGGTGGCAGCTATCGTCAGAGATGGGTGGAAGCACCTACGCCTTCACTTGGACTCGCTACAAGCAGTTGGAGAAACCCCTGCTACGGGCCTCGATCTAGAATGCACCAGGGGGTGCCAAAGCTAGGGAAAAAGGGCTCAAAAATCAAAGGGAGGGTCGGGGAAGGTTTTGTACAGGTGAAACTGAATGGCTCCAAAGAACGAGGGACAACAGGTGGATCAGAGCTCTAATATTCGATTAAACAAGTGGGTGTGTAAGAGCGTGGATCGAGGACAAAAAGAGCAGAAGGAATCAAACCCAAAGGATGCTTGGATCCTCGAGGAAAAAATCGAGAAGACGGGTCAAAATACCATTCTGACAAGCCTAGGACCTCGGTCAGAGAGTTGACCGAAGTCAACTAGTGGTGAAATCTGATTGGTCCACGTGGACCAACCAGAAAAAAGCAACCCTGAAATTATTTGTAAATTACATAGTAAATAGTAAATGATTTTATTAAAATAAAGTTATATAATAAAAAGTGTTTATTATTTTCTGAAGAAATTTATTATTTTATTATTTATTTTTTCAAGGTATTTAATTACAATTAATTTTTAGGGTATTACATATAGGTATATTTATCTATGTTTTTATATATTTTATTTTTATTTTATATATTTCATTTTATTATTTTATTCTTTCATTTTATAAAATTATAACTTATTTTTAGATACTTAAATATATTTTTATTATATTTTTATGATATATTATTTACACTTAAATAAATAGGCATATTTATTATACAGGTGAAGTTATTGTATATTCATTTATGTATTTTGCATAATTATATTATTTTATGTTTTACTAATGGTTTTATTTTAATTTTAATATGTACATATGTTATAAATAATATTTACAAAATTATAAAAAATATAAAATTATAAGAATAATAAAGAATAAATAAAATGATTATTTTTATAGGTATATTGTACAATAGGGGTCCAAAACCTAACTTTCACATATTAACTCCAAAAAATATGAAGCCACCTTAATTAAATATCTTATTAAAAGTTATATACAATTAAAGTGATTTTGATTTTGGGTTTTTATTTGAGAGATATGGGTCTGGAAAGTTGGGATTTTGGAATCTTAATTAGAGTATCTTGTACATTGTGTATTGTTTTTATATGAAATCAATTTTGTATTTTTCTATATATTTTTATCTACAACTTTCATGCATAAAGTTTCTTTATTTGAGGTATAAAAAGTGGAAAATAAAATAGGACCCAAAATAAATAAATAATGAATTGATAAATGGGATTTTTATTGTATTTCTGACCCTTATCTCCCCTTACTTTATTCTTTATCGACCTAGTCATCAAGATGCTTAGGTCTCAGGGTTTAGGGTCGTAAAATACCTTTAGTATTTTATTCTTTTTTCCTTTTTTTTCTTTATTCTATAACTTTGGCATTAAAAATAGTATTTTATACACAATTTATACAACAAAAAATGGATGTTAATTTGTGCAAATTAAGGGTATTTACATGTATTAGTTAGGGTTTTAAGGCCGAAATGATAGAATAAAGGTGATGAAATGGAGATTCATCAGTGTCAACATATAACAAAGTATTCATTAAGTCATAACATTTGTATTGATAATGCTCTCATCAACATTCATTTAGCTAATTGCAATAAATGTCATTTATCTTTATGTTATTTTATTCCATTTTTGGGATGGATTATAAACGTAAGGAGAGGTAAAGATGAACTCAAGAGAGGCTCCTTCCCACTTTGCCATGGACATATACTCCTAAATGTAGAGTGACTATTAACAAGAGCACATCATAGTTTTATAATCCATCATTGGTTTATATCACATTTGATGTAGAGAATGTGATTGCAACACCTTCTATTTAACCCTCTTAGCCACCATACATTCAACCAAGACCATTGGATTTCATGAAGTCCCTTGGATAATTATCTTATTATTTGTCCAAGCCACATTACTCACATTTTCCACCTTCTTATTTCAAGTAGAAATCAAATCATCTTGCATCTACAAATATGTTATATGCATGGAAAGATACTCAATATTTCATTATTTAGTCCAATGTGTTATTCATTAAGTTAAGCTAAACATGCATGTAACAAACAAGTAGTATCTCAACATCATGATCATGCATATCACTTTAGTTTCACATTTCATAATTAAGTAACAAGCATAAGTAATTTGAGTTATATATTAAATTATACATTAAAGTATGCATAGTTAGAGTTAATACATGCTTGAATATATTGCAAGATCGTAAAGGATCGAAACTCATATCCAAAAACAACAAGAAACACTCATAATCCAACTCCATTGTGGTATTTGTGATACACTTTACCTCAAATGGTATTTGTCCTCTGTTCTTATAATTTTTCCCAAGATCTATGTAAAAGGACCTAAATCTGAGAACTTATCCGCAAATTAGCTTCCAATCACATCATGAACACAAACTTAAGTTAAATAAAAGGAAAAAGAAGGGTTTTCTTACCACTTAAAGACCTTAACCTTGCTTCCTATGGGTCACCACCACCTTGGAGCTCCTTATTTTAAGTTTTAATAACATTATGGAGTTCAACTCTCGTCTTTAGGTAGATAGGGCTTGTGGGATTTTGGAAATGTCTAACGAGTGTAGTTATAGCCAAAATCTATTAGAGAAAGTTAAAGATTGGTCTAATACTTGTGCCTTTCATAAGAGAAACGTTAATGGTGTTGGTTCACTCTTCTTCACTATTGGCCCTTCCTTATCGAGCCACTTAGCCTATTAAGTTAGAGTTTGTTCTAATCACTTGAGTCACCTTAATTTACTCCGTTAGACTTTAACCACTGAGTACCCATTTTATTCATTTTTATTTACATCTATTAAAACATTTGTCATCGGTTGTTATACAAAAGATCATTTAAGGTAATTATTTTATGCAAGGCGAACATTGTGATGTTGATACAATGCATCATTTATAGAACTACAACAAAAGAAGAAGACTATCATCTTGGGATCAGAATCAAATTAGCCTTAACCCATGTACAGAAGCTACTAATGTTGATGATAATGACAAAGCATCGTAATAATGCATAATTTACTTTATTATCAAGTCAGTTTGTAGTAACACAGACTATAGTTATTATTTATATGAAACCTTAAAAATAAAGATACTCGTATTTTATGTACATCCTCACGAATCGATATATCTTGGTCGTACGTAACTATCACATAATATAAAAATGTTGCATCAGTGCAAGACCACTTGCACCTGTACAAATACAATTGTGTGAAATAGTATCTTTGATACACTAGTTCATACCTTGGAAAGTTCATACCAAGCTTTCAACTTACTATTGCAGTGGCACATACCCACATACACTGATACACTTTATATCGTTGGTCATTGGAACTTAGTAGTTTCAATGAGATTATTCTTGTAACTTTAGATGCACTGATACACCATTGCATACTAGCCATTGAACATGTTTTCTAGTGTGACGTACCTTTTTTGCATTAGCACTTCAGAGAACTGAATTTCTTATTCAACTATTTTAAGCTGAGATATTTGTATTATTTTTATTCTCACGCCTCTCCTAAACCTATAACAGGACCCTCTACTCAACCCTTTCAAGACATACCAAGAGTACAAGTCCTTTACTGACTATTACAACTCTTTCTACTCCGTGGTATATTCTTTCATTATCAAAATAAGATCTATCCCAACAAAGTGCTCTCAGTTCTTCGCGTTCTTCACGACTATCATATTTGCTCTCTCAAAAGCCTTCTATACCAAAGTTAAATCTCAGTTAGCATTTAAATTTCACTTGTATCAAAGGATTTATTAGAATAATTGCAATCCAAATTTATTCTTTACTAAGAAATATTTTGTGTAAAGGCCTTTCTTTCTAAGAGAAGATAAACCCTTGGCGAGGTCGTTTATCGACAGCCCTTCGCTAGAGCTTCTTCCATGCCTCTCTGCCTGATGAACCGTGTTTTCACCTCTCTTAATATAATCGAATTATAGTATAGTAGATGGAAAATAGTTCAACAAAAATCACAACTTTGAATATGTGGTCAAATTTAACTTGGTAAGTGTACCAAGGTCGAACTCAAGGAATAGTGAACATTAGTTGAATGGTTTAAAATTAATATATGTATTTAATTATTTACAATAATAATTTCTATGTTAGGAAATAATGCAAAGATGAACTTTATGCAATGACAAATAAATAGATAAAAGAGAAAGAAAGAAACAGAGAAAGAGATATGTGATTATATTTTTCTCCTTAAATTAATAAGATCAATAATAACGTCAACATCATAGATCTAAGAGAAGATTCAAGAAATATTTACAATTTTAAAACTTCAAGACTGTAGGTCAAAAAATAGCTAACAATTTAATTTTTCCCAAAATGATTAAGAACGAATCAAATTACCGACCAAGCTTCCTCTTTTCCTGCAATAACTATTCCTTCACTGATTGATTTTGATCATTAATAATTAGATAAATAAATTCTTCAAGCCTTCTTAATTAAGTCCATGCAGAGAGATTAAATTCCTTAAAGTAGAATTGCAAAATGATACATTAATAAGTATGTATAAATCATTTTAATCTCCAACTAATAATTTGATCTAATCAAGCTCTGATCTGTCCACAAATTATAAAAAATGAAGGAGCATGGAACAAGCTTTAAAAAGACATAAATTATGCAAAATTTGGAATTGAAATGATATATGCAGGCTTCTTATTGTACCGTTTTGCAATTCTACTATAAGGAATTTATTCTCTATGCAGGGATTCAATTGAGGAGGCTTAAAGAATTTAATTCCATGATTATTAATGATCAAAATTCAGTCATTGATGGATTAATTATTGCAGGAAAAGAAGAGACTCGATAATTAATTTGATTTGATTTTTTGGGCAAGATTAAATTGTTAACTGGACTTTTGACATGTCATCTTGGAGTTTTAAAATTAACAAATATTTTTTGAATCTCCTCTTAGATCAGTGATGTATTTAAGAATATTATTGATCTTATTAATTTAAGGAGAAAAATATAATCACAGGTTTATTTCTCTGCTTCTTTCTTTCTCTTTTATCTATTTATTTATCATTACATATAGTTCATCTTTGCATTATATCCTGACATAGAAATTACTATTGCAAATAATTAAATATAGAGATCAATTTTAAACCATTCAACTAAAGTTCATCATTCTATAAGTTCAACCTTAGTACACTTACTAAGTTAAATTTGATCTCATATTCAAAATTGTGATTTTTGTTGAAATATTTTCCATCTCCTATACTACAATTCGATAATATTAAGAAGTGGAAACACGGTTCATCAAATGGCGTCGTTGCCGAGGAATGACGTATCCTTTAGGGTTTAAATTATTTTTTTAAATATTTTTTGTAAAACTAATATTTATGTCAATTTTCTTTTGTATTTCTTTTTTGTTCCTTGCATTATTTTATTCACTACATTTCTCTCTTATTATAGATGGTAACTGCACATTCTCTCTTTGCAGATCTAACTCAGAGCATTTTCTAAAGAAAAATCGAAGGACCTGCAAATAGAAATTTTTTATTTCGTGCATTTTCTTTTACTCTGAAGGACCTCTTTGAACCCTATTATCAGTAATAAACAGGATTGAACACTATGTGGTTTGTCGGGCCTGATTCAATCCCTTCTATGTGGTTGGTGCCCGACTTGAGTAGCACGGATATTAGGTGGGCATGCACTAGCTTAGATATTTATTTTGAAAGTGCATGTAACTTCTAGGCTACATTTTTTCACTAACTCGGACGCACTAGTAGATCATTCTAACTTAGCCAAATTTAAATTCAACTCCTCCACGCTAACATAACTTTCTAACTAGGTTGATTTTTCCACTGTGTGTATCATATGGTGTAAATTTTAAAATTTCTTGTATTGCATCGTGCATGGAGAATGTGAGGAACCATTATAAGTCTTCTACTTGAGCATGCATCATTGATTTCACTCTTGCAACGACCTTTTTCGATTCTTTCCTCTCTAGTTTTACCACGTATGATTTAAAAAGGAATTTGGATTGATCGATCAGCATGATATTGTGTGCTCACTTAAAGACTGGAAGCAACAAACTTAGAACTAAAATCAGGATTGCTAATTAGGGTAATATAAAAATAATTGGAATAAAACTAACATTGTATATGGTGGAGAGAAACCCAATGATTGTAACAGAGGACAGATTTTATTCATTTAGGGATAGATCTCAAAAACTGATGTTTCTGAAAATTGGTTTGCCACACAACATAAAATTGAAAAGATAATCGGTCAGACTCTGTGGCACTCACTGCGTTGAGTTTGTGAAACAAAAGGGATTGACTTGTGTTTATTTTGTGTGCTTCAAAGTCTCGTGTATTTTCAGAAACTAATTGTGGTTCGCCAATCATTCTCCATCTTTCTCTTATAATGTGTCAGCACATTTGTATTAATACCCTGACTCCGTGGGTCACACTCAGACGACCATGTCCCAATCTTTATCTCCATCATTCTTGGGATCCTTCTCTTTGAGATGGTCCCTCTCTAGCCATCATTCCCCCCCCCCCTTGCATTCCACCCCATGCCCCCATTTCTTCTTGGATCAAACTGCTCACAGAATCTGAATATTATACGAGTACAATAGAGTGAGCAAATATGAAGATGGAAAATAGAGTAATCAATTTTGACAGAGAAACACAATTCTCGGCTACAATGAACAATTCACTTTTTGAACCATCCCCAATTCGGGTTGACTCTCTTCCTGAGTGCGATCAATTTTCATTTGACCATTCAAGTAAGATCCAGAGTCACGGAAATACGACTCATGATCAGACAACAACTATAGGGAACAATCAATATACCACTCAAGATTACATGTCGGAGTCAAGGCAAGAGGAGTACGATCATTTATTCCCAAGTCATGAGATTGTAGATGACATTGCTCTAATCAATCATAAAGATGATGCTTTCACCAAACAAATATATAATATCGTCCAAACAATGAAAAACCAAGAGGAAGTGAGGGCACCACCGAGCGAAACCAAGATACATCATGTGTTGCACTCCCACACACAATCACCATTGACCACTAATCAAACCACTGACCATTACACCAAAACTACCAAAAAATAAAAACTAGAAACTTCAAAAAAAATTGATAATAATGAAATGGAAGCATTTTGCAAAAGTATTATCTTAGAGCATCCAGTAATCTAGGTCATAGAGTATGTGACTGGTCTTAAGAGATTTGTGAAGAGTAGATTGACACCTAAAAAGACGGGCAAGAAGTGATCAAGGACTAGATTTCATTTAATTTATATAGTCAGTTCAATGGTGATAAATCAGATATCCAAAAGCCGTAAAGTTAAGCGGCTGACTCAGATCACTTGTGAAATTGAGAACGATGAATTTACACATGTTCGGATTGATGATGACTTCACTTTAAACATCATCCCGAAGTTCGTATTTGACCAACCTAAACTCGGACAACTAAAAAAGAATAGAGTGATTGTTCAACTTCCTGATAAATCCACCAAAAGATCGAGAGGAATTGTTTCTGTCATCATAAACTTCCAAGGTGACATACATAGAGTGGATTTTAGTGTTCTGGACATTAAGCATCGAGGAGAGTTGTCTGAGTCTCCCATCAATCTCGGAAAGCCATTCTTAGCCTCTGCTAAGGCAACTATCTATTATGAGACTCAGGACGTCAAATTTCCTAACTTAAATGAACAAACTCTCAATGACATACCCTGCTCTAAGACAATCGGAACTATGTCTGACAGTTGTGACCAATGAAATGTAGATAAGAACGGCCTCTCCACGATACCCGAGAGACTGGTTGTTAGACCAACCTTCGATTCTCACCACTCCTCCATGAAGAACCAGCCTGCTATGACTCCTGTGATGAACCAATATACATGAGCATATTTAGAATTAGACCATGATTATGAAGATCATCATGATTATTTCAGTGATCTAATTTTTGAGTTGGTAGTAATTCATGAAATACTTGAACAATTCCAGGATCCGACTCTTGTGCCTAAAGAAACCACTCAAGAACTCAGACTCACGCCAAGACCACAACCACTTCATCTAGTCTATTTCCTAATAATAAGAAGAAGAAGATTATTGATACCTTGAGACGTTCTCACGAACCTCTCAAGAAGCATCAGTACCCTCTCCATGCTTTAGGTATAGACAAGCCGACTAAGAAGGTCACCTTTGATCATAGGAACAAGGAAATTTCTGAGGGTTATTCGTCAAATTCCTCATCTGATTCTGAGATGGTAATTCAAAGCACAATCAGTATGACTTTTATTGAAGGACATTTGCATTTAGTCAATAATAGTTGGAGATCCTATGCATGTGACTATTGTTCTTCTGAGGATGACTCTATGATGGATGGGATTCTTTATTTTCTTCTTCTTCTTCACCCCATTCTTCATCTCTTTACTCTCTCCAGCCACATTCATGTAATAAGGTTTGTCTAAAACCTCATTGATTCCTTGTATATCCATCTCATCTCCATTCAGTCCCCCACATGCGATTACCACATTAGGCTGACCCGACCCTAACTATAGTGGGTGATATCATTGTGTATACCTCACTTCTGTTCTTTCTTCTCACCCCCGACCACCTCATTTCTTGCTCTTCTACTATAGTTGGGCCCTCAAAATCTCAAGTATAGGGGGGGTGAGTCAACTTTCTATTCTTATCATTCACCTATGCATGGTACGAGCTATGTCTTCATTCCACCTTGTGCGTGGGGGCATAGCACATGATAAGTATAGGAGGGTGTGTATTTGTGTTATATGCTTTACCCATAACTCGTACTTTAACTATTTTCAAACCAAAAAACTGGGTATGCATAAGTTTTGTGTATACTATATAAATTTTTTATGCATACAATACCTATTTTGAACATTTTCATTAAAGTTATGGGGTGTAACAAACTTTTTGAAAAAAATTAGAACTTTTCTAAGTATCAATTTTGATTACTGAATTTAAAAACGACTAGCTACATTTCAGTGAGGGAACTACGGTGTCCCTTAGCATATTGGGTGGTTACAGGACAATGCATAAGGCGCTGTCCTGAAGTAACGCTGCTAACCATGCTATGGTTCGTACTTACACCCATTCTGGTTGAAAGTAGATGCAACTAGTTGTATGAGTTTAAGCCAGACATTATTTCGTTCTTAAAAACAACTAACTTAAAGGTTTGTCCCTAACAACTTCACACCACACAAGACTTGTGTATTCCATACTACTTGGTTTAGAGTGATACTTGAGTCTAGGTATCAACACTCTTGTTCATTAGGGTCTTAAGACTTGATTACTCAACATCATTGATACATATATGTATAGCAGGTATGACTTTTAAGGTGTCCCTCAAACCATCAGCAGGACCTCGACGGAGCTTAGAAGAGGTCGTCGGAGATCTGCCTTCCACCGCTGCTTGAGGAGGAGGCCCGACACAGACAAGAACAAATACTGTAGGATCTCTAGATCCTACAGCTCATGTTCTCTCTTCCCTGTAGCCTCATATTGGTCCTGCATGCTTCTTAATGTATCATTTTACAATTCTAATTTAAGAATTTAATCTCTCTACAAGGACTCAGTTGAGGAGGCTTGAAGAGTTTAATTCCCTGATTATTAATGATAAAAAATTAGACTTTAATGAATTTATTATTGAAGGAAAAGAGGAATCTCGGGAAATAATTTGATTTGATTTTAATCATTTGGTGTAACATTAAATTGTTAACTGGTCTTTTAACATGTCATCTTGGAGTTTTAAAATTGGCAAATATTTCTTGAATATCATCTTAGATCTAGGATGCATTTGGGGATATTATTGATCTTATTAATTTAAGGAGAAAAATATAATCATGTATCTATTTCTCTATTTTTCCTCTCTTATTTTTATTTATTTTTTTGCATTATTTCCTGAGACAGAAATTATTGTTGCAAATAATTAAATATATAGATTAATTTTAAACTATTCAACTAAAGTTCACTATCTCTGAGTTTGACCTTGAAACACATACCAAGTTAAATTTGACCATATATTCACAATTGTGATTTTTGTTGAACTATTTTCCATCTCATATACTACAATTCGATAATATTAAGAAAGGTGGAAATGTGGTTCATCAAATGGTGTCATTGTTGGGGAACGGAGTATCTTTTATGGTTTAAATTAATTTTTATAATTAATTTTATGTAATACTAAAATTTTTGTTAATTTTCTTTCATATTTATTTTATTTTTTTCTTGAGTCATTTTATTCACTGCATTTTTCTCTAACTATAGATACTAATTGCATATTATCTCTTTGCAGATCTAGCTCTTCTAAGGAAAAATCTAAGGACTCGCAAGCAGAAATTTTTTTATTTCCTGCATTTTCTTTTATTCTCAAAGGTCTCTTCGAATCCTATTTTCTGTAATAACCAGGACTGAACTCTTTGTGGTGTTGCACGCCTGATTCAACCCCTTTTGTGTGGTTGGGACCCGACTTGAGTAGCATAGATATTAGGTGCACATGCGCTAGCTCAGATAGGTATTTAGAAAGTTCTCGTAATGTCTAGGCCACATTTTTCACTAACTCAGATGCACTAGTAGATCATTCTAACTTAGCCAAATTTAAATTCAACTTCTCCACGCTAATAAAACTTCATGTCTAGGGTGATTTTTCCACTGTGCATATCATATTGTGCGAATTTGAAATTTCTTTGTATTTCATCCCACATGGAGGACGTGAGAAGCCACTGTAAGTCTTCTACTTGAGCATGCATCATTGATTTCACTCTTGCATCAACCTTTTTCAATTCTTTCCTCCTCGATTTTACTATTTGGGATTTAAAAAGGAATTGGGGTTGATCGATGAGTGTGATATTGTGTGCTCACTTAAAGACTGAAAGTCTCAACCTTAAAACTGAAATCAAGACTACTAATCAAGATGATCTGTCAATAATTAGAATAAAACTAACGTCAACTCATTCATTGTACATAGTTATTTATTCAGGGGGTAGAGCCCAAAAACCAATGTTTCTGAAAATCAGTTTGCCACTCAACATAAATATGAAAAGATAATCAGTCGGACTCTTGTGGCCCTCACCGTGTTGAGTTTGTGAAACAAAAGGGTTTGACTTGTGTTTTTTTGTGTACATCAAATTCTTTGTATTTGTAAATAGCTAATCGAGGTTCTCCAATCATTCTCCACCTTTCTCTTAGAAGATGTCGATACATTGGTATTCATATGCAGACATGGTGGGTCACACTCACATGACCATGTCCCGATCATCTTATCCATCGTTCCTAGGGGATCCTCTCTTTGAGACGGTCCCTCTCTCACCATCATTTCTCTCCCCCTCGTATATTCCACGCCATGCCTCACTTCTTCTTGGATCAAAACTACTCGCAAAATCTGAATATTATGTGAACACAATAGAATGAGCAAATATGAGGAAAAATGATTTGACAGAGAAACACAATTCTCGATTACAGTGAACAACTCAATTTTTAAACCATCCCCTATTCAGGTTGACTCTCTTCCCGAGTATGGCCAATTTTCCTTTTATTATTCAATTGAGATCCAAATCAAGGAAACATGCCTCATGGACAGACCATAGTTGTAGGGAATAATCAATACTCCATGTTAGACCGACCTTTGATTCTTACCACACCTCCATGAAGAATCAACCTTCTACAGCTCCTATGAGGAACCAATATACATGAGCGTATTTAGAATTAGATCGTGATTATGAAGATCATCGCGATTATTTGAATGGTCCAATTTTTTGAGTTGACGGTAATTCATGAAATACTTGAAACATTCTAGGATCCGACTCTTGTTCCTAAAGAAACCACTCACAGAACTCAAACCCACACCAAGGCCACGACCTCTTCATCTAGTCGATTTCCTAGTGAGAAGAAAAAGAGTGTTGATACCTTGTGATATTCTTCTGAACCTCTTAAGAAGCATCAGTATAATCCCCATGCTTTAGGTATAGACAAGCCGACGAAGAAGGTCACCTTTGAACTTAGGAACAAGGTGATTTCTGAGGATTATCTGTCAAATTCCTCATTTTATTCTATGTGGTAATTCAGGTAAGCATAATCAATACAGCTTTTATCATAGGATATTTATCTTTAGCCGACAATAGTTGGAGATCCACTGCATGTGACTACTATTCTTCTGAGGATGACCCTGACGATGGTTGGGATTCTCCATCTTCTTCTTCTTCACCACATTCTTCATCTCTATACTCTCTCCCACCACAATCCCGCAAGAAGGTTTGTCGAAAACCTCATTAATCCCTTGTATATCCATTTCATCTCCATTCGGTCCTCCACATGCGACAACTCTACCATACTTAGGTTGACATGACCTTAAGTATAGGGGGTAGATATCATTGTGTATACCTTACTTATATTCTTTCTTCTCACCCATGTTCACCTCATTTCTTGTTCTTCTACTATACTTAGGCCCTCAAAAGCCTAAGTATTGGGGGTGAGTCGACTTCTTGTTCTTATCCATCAACTATGCTTAGTACGAGCTATGTCTGCATTCCACGTTGTCCCATGGGGACATAACACATGCTAAGTATAGGGGGTATGTATATATGCTATACATTTTCTGCACATCTCATACTTTAACTATTTTCGAATCAAAAATTGGGCATGGGTAAGTTTTGTGTATACTATATAAAATTTTTATACATATAATACCAGTTTTAAACATTTTTGTCAAAATTATGGGGTACAGAAAACTTTTTGAAAAACTAAAAACTTTTCTAAGTTTATATTTTGACTACTGAATTTAAAAATGACTAGCCACTTTTCAGTGAGGGAACTACTATCTCCCTTAGCATATTAGATGGATAAAGGACAGTGCATAAGACATGTCCTGAAGTAACACGAGTAGCCCAGCTACGGTATGTACTTACACCCATACTGGCCAAAAGTAGATGCAACTAGCCATGTGAGTTTAGGTCAATCATTATTTCACTCTAAAAAAACTTACTAACTTTTGGTTTTATCCATGACACCTTCACACTACACAAGACTTGTGTATTCCAGACTACTTGGTTTAGAGCGATACTTGAGTCTAGGTCTCACCACTCTTATTCATTAGGGTCTTAAGACTTGATTATTGAACATTCCTAATTATCAAACTCTCAATTTACACATATATGAATAACAGGTATGACTTTTAAGGTGTTGACTTTTAAGGTGTCCTTCAGACCATCAGTACGACCTCAACGAAGCTCGGAAGAGGTCGTCGGAGCTCCGCCTTCAGGCACTGCTTGACAAGGAAGCCCGATACAGATGAAGAGCACATACCGTAGGATCTTCAGATCCTGCAGCTCATGTTTTCTCTTCTTTGCAATGTCAGATCGCCTTACATGCTTCTTAATGTATTTTTTTGCAATTCTGTTATAAGGAATTTAATCTCTATGCGGGGATTCTATTGAGGAGGCCTAAAGAATTTAATTCCCTGATTATTAATGATCAAAAATCAGTCTTTGGTGAACTAATTATTGCAAGAAAAGAAGAAGCATGGGAATTGAATTGATTTGATCTTAAACATTTTGGGTAATATTAATTACTCACTGATCTTTTGACATGTCGTCTTGGAGTTTTAAAAATGACAAATATTTCTTGAATCTCCTCTTAGATCTATGATGCATTTGAGGATATTATTAATATTATTAATTTAAGAAGAAAAATATAATCACAGATCTATCTCTTGGTTTCTTTTTGTCTCTTTTATATGTTTATTTATCATTGCATATAGTTCATCTTTGCATTATTTCCTGACATAGAAATTACTATTGCAAATAATTAAATAAATAGATTAACTTTAAACCATTCAACTAAAGTTCATCATTCTCTGAGTTCAACCTTGGTACACTTACCAAGTTAAATTTGACCCAGTATTCAAAATTGTGTTTTTTGTTGAGATTCTATAGTGCAATTGGATAATATTAAGAGAAGTGGAAATGTGGTTCATCAAATGGCATTGTTACCACGGATGAGTGGCATGATGTGAAGGCTCTAGATGAGCCTCAGGTGATAGAGCCTGGAGGAGCGGGCCAGAGGCTCAGGTGCGGATCTAAACCGTTAGATCTAGTGATCATCAACGTATGTCAGGGTGCAGACGGATGGTGACGAAGGCCCTGCGGGGCTAATCTCACATCGCAGGAAAGAGAGAACATGAGCCTTAGGATCTGGAGATCCTATGGTATGTGCTCTTCATATGTGTCGAGCCTCCTTCTTAAGCAACGATGGAAGGTGAAGCTCCAACGACCTCTCCCGAGATCTTTCGAGGTTCTGCTGATGATCTGAGGGACATGGGAGCTCGAGGAAACCATGATGAGGTTGGTGGTGGTTTGGAGGAGCGATTGTGAGGGTCAAGGCGGTGGGTTGGTAGTCCAAAGTCGGAGGCAGTGGAGGAGAACAGAGCTCCGGTGCTTCGTCTAATGAATGAAGAAGATGTATACTTATAGTGGTTAGCACGGAAAATCGAAGTGAAATGGAGGTGAATGGAGGACACTGTGAATGAAGGAAAAGAGGACCTAATGGGTCCATGTTTTTTGTAAAACCTAGAGGTGATGTCGGATGGAGGAGGTTCTGGAGAAGGAGGAGGTGGTATCGAAGGTGTTGGTGAGGATGAGGGAAGTGTAGCAGTGCTGAGGTGATTCCCCATAGGACTGGAGGTGTCTTGGAGTGAATGGAAAAAATGGAGAAAATGAAAAGGGGGTGGGGCCTATCGGAGGTTACCTGAAGATGACAGAGGAGAAAGATGGGGTGAAATCACTTGAATCGAGACTTGGTGATAATCCCTAGTCATCACTCGACCTCACTACAATGAGAGTGAGCTCGTCCATGGACTGAACCAACATATTACTACCAAGGAAGGTGGTCGGATCACGCCTGAGAGGTGCCTAGTCTTCTCTAGAGGATACACTCTCTCGATGTCACCAGAGGTTGGCTCTGAGATTAGGCTTTTCTATGAAAGGGCAGATGGAGGTGGATTGAGGAGAGAGAAAATATTTATGGAGAAGAAGGTGTTGAAGAATGGAAGAGGAAGAAAATGAAGAATAAGAAGTGAGAAGAGGGTTAAGGAGGTGTTGTACCTAGAGACTTGCCTGGAGATGAGGGGATATGCTTGACTCATGTTATGGACTCGAGAAGGTCAACAAAGATGAAAGTTTGAAGCTTCACATCGAGGTTTGAAGTTGCTACAACGTGGGTAGAGACCCACCGATCTCATCAGCAAGTCGTGTCTCTCGTCGTCGAAGGAGAAGTTGTCATCTCATGGCCTCAATGGAGCTCGATCATCTCTCATAGAGTGGCGGATGAAGGTGGTACATGGGGAGGAGAGTCGTTTTATAGGCGAGATGGAG
The DNA here is from genome assembly GCA_037367405.1 of Ottelia alismoides. Classification (NCBI taxonomy): domain Eukaryota; kingdom Viridiplantae; phylum Streptophyta; class Magnoliopsida; order Alismatales; family Hydrocharitaceae; genus Ottelia; species Ottelia alismoides. The sequence continues at coordinate 184,922 of JAZKJV010001616.1, forward strand.
TGGTAAAAGTGGAGGGGAGGAATGATTGGAGGTGTCTGTAGTTACGTGCATGGCATTTGGCGAGATGCATGGCTGATGGAAGGGGGTTATATGCATGCCAAAACAGCCAAGGAGAAAGGAATCTAAGGAGAATAAAAATGGGTTCATGAAGGCTAGGCGTGACAGCTTAAGGGGGTGGGGTGGACCTGGAGTCAATACTCCAAGCCATGTGATTAGTGGAGGGGAAGAGAGGAGAGGGGTGGATGGGGTAGATAAGTGGTTGAGGTGGCCTAGTAGAAATGGGCCACGTAGGCTTGAGCGTTGACCATTGATGAATCCCCATTTCATCATCATTATTCTTTCATTTTGGGCTTAAATCCCTAGATAAATGCATGTAAATTGCATTAATTTATGCAAAATAACATTCACCCATTGATATATTTATATTGTATATTATATTGTATTTAATAATAAAATTAAAGAGCAAAGGAAGAAAAGAAAAATAATGAAATACCAAAGGTATTGAATGACCCTAAACCCCGAGACTAAGTCAAGAATTGACTTGGTCGACAAAGAATAAAGTAGGGGGGATAATGGCCAAAAGATAACTCAAAACCCCTAATCCAATTTAACAATAATGGGCCTATTGGGACCTATTTTTATTTCCTATATTTATACCTAAAATAATAAAACCCTCAACATGAAACTTGTACATAAAATTATAAAGAAAAGTACAAAAAATATTTTATTCAAAAATAATGCACAGATTGCCCGAGACAGACAAAATAAAAATCCACAAAGAAAACTTTGCTAAACTGTGTCTTCTCCGTATAAACTTAATATTCACTAAACTCACCTTTATTGTTCATAAAAATAAATTATATATTTAATGAAGGTAGTTTCATTTAATTTGAAATTAAGATGCAAAAGTTAGGTTTTGGACCCTCATTGTGCAATATACATGTATATAATAATCAACTTATTTATTCTTTATTTTTTCACATTATTTTATTTTATAAATTTGTTGATATTATTCAAAAGACATGTGAATGATAAAATAAGAATAAAAAATTTAAAAATTCATCAAAATAAATAAGTGTACCTTAATACATAGGTAATATGCGCTTGTATATACCTATATAATAAATGTATATAATTATTTAATTACATAATTTAACTCAGAAAAATAAAATAAAAAATGTATATATGTATTTAAATAAGCTATAAATATATAAATCATGTATATAAAATAATAAAATATAAATCACAAAATAAAAATAAAATATGTTATATATAGGTAAAAATACATATATTTATACGTGTAAACATTAACCCCTAATAAATTAACCTGTAAAAATAAATAAAAATTATAATAAAATGCAAATTAAAATAATGAAATATTTTTTATGCTTTAACAAAAAATAAATAATTTTACAAATTTATTTCTATTTATTTATTCGTTTTATTGTTGTTTTGTCATTATTCAATCCTTGGTGGAACAATGAGAGATCACCATGTGTTGACTCTTGGTCAACTACACGGTCCTCACCTGTCGACTCTATCAGAGCACGAGGATCCAGTTTTCTCCCTTTTCTTGGTGATGATCCACTGCTCGAGGCACTATGTGTCCTTCATCAAATCTATTCACCGCTTGATCGATCATCTCTTGCCATGCCCCTAAGTCCCCTCAAGATACACGCCTCCTTCAGTATTTTCATGATATTTCCTCCCCCATCCTCGCATGTATAAAGCTACACTACCTTCCATTTTTGAGTCTTTGGCCCGCCTTCGAATATCGGAACCCTCATACCATTGCACGATTGCTTAGATCTTGCTGACAGCTCGATCCGCGAGAGGTTTACAGCATGTGCGAGGTCGCGAATAGATCGAACCCCATGACTAGAGCTCTGCGCCTCCATGCCTCTACTCACATGTCCCTGAACCGGGTTCAAGCTGTTTTACTACATTCTTAGGAAACTTTATTCATCGCATTTAATTTCCTGCCTTTAATTTCTGCGTTTACTTATCGATCTGAGGGTAATTCTAGGATTAGTGTACGCCGGAGCTCTAGATCTTCGTCCACCGTTCAGCCATCGTACACTCCATGTTCGACCACAACAACTACCTCACTACCTTTCCCGTTCAATTCTTCCCCTCCAGACACCTTCCAATCAACATGATCCCTCGTGGATCAGATAAACGGTGTTCCACCTCCATTGCCTTCACTGGAGTTCCCCCGACTCATCGACCCCATGTGAACCCAGCTTCACTAAATGGTCGAGCACCTTCTTCTCGATCCTATGAGTGTTTCGACGTAGGTCCGCGATCACGCAAAGCACCTGCAGCACCAGCTGTTGGACATGCGAGCCCATGACGAGCCATTATGCAATAAATATTATTGCAAATATCATTCCCTGATCTGAAATGAAGAATAACTAATTTGCATAATAGGTCCCTTAGTACAATTAGGATTATGTACCATGTCCATCTTGATGATCATACAGCTGTTGATTCAATTATTGAATCATAGAGGATGGTGCTATGATGAATATCTAAAGAGTTAGATTGAGGACTCATCAAGCACTGTCAAACAATTATTAAGAGATGATCTCCAGCCTGAGTAGGAGATGGCAATCCTTTCTCTGAAGGTTGATATCTAACCGACCTCTTGATGTAGGTCCTCTGCATAGGAATAGAGATTCGGAGGTGTTAGATAAGTTAGGTCAAAGAGTTGACTTAATGAGATCGAGATAACGAAAGTCCTATGTCGTATGTTGTATAGGCATGCATCCTCTGACCGGAGACAGATGTATTACTATATATCTGAGTATGACATTTGGCAGACCAATAGGTTGATGACCTAATCAAGGTCTATACACTGGCATGTTGTTGTGCATACAAGGACATATGAGTAATACAATCTCTCAAAGGGATCATAGAGGTTCAGTTACTGAACCGGAAGACATGAGCTCACTCATGAGACATTGAGGAGAATCAAATTCGTGCACGGTCGTCTCGCATTGGAAGCTTGACTGAATTTGAATGTTTGATATATGCTTTTGGAAAGTATATGATCAACACCTGGTTATGATATATGCTTTTGGAAAGTATATGATCAATACCAACTCTCAATAGTTAAATGAGAAACTTAAGATAAATCCCTCAAGTAGACAGTGTAAAATTGATCTTATACTTCGGGTTTATTCTGGCTCTTCCAATATGCAGGATGTACAGGTATTGGGAATACCTGAGGGTGATGTGATCATAAATGATGGTATATCCCTGACGCTTCCATTTCTAGGGAGTGATAAAACGGGTCTGGATTTTAGTGACTCCTCTCAGTAGAGAAGTAATCTGATATTAGTCTAAATATTGGACATTGATCTGAACGTGATTCAGATGTAATGAGAAGATTAGATTTGAGGTCTTGGTTTAATCAAGCATCTATGAGAGGTCCGCAAGATCTGGATTTGAGATATGATCTCAATATCCAAGTCACTATACATGGAACAATACAATCGCCCTGTCCTTATCTCCAAGTATTCGCGGAGAAAACTTTTTATCCTTGAAAGAGTTCATGGATAATTTCATTGTTTATATATGTATCCGAGCATTGAGAAAGTGGATAATTAAATGTGATTTAATTATCATGAATAATATGAATTTGATTCATATTATAAGGAGAGTCATCTTAGATAAAATGTCATTTAATTATCAAAGATGTGAATAATGTGAATGTGATTCATATTATTTGTGAACATGAGAATAGAGATCCAAGATGATTAAATGTGATTTAATCATCATGGATATGAATAAATATAAGGGTAGAAACGGTATTGGAGTGGTTGTTCATAAGGATTTGAAGGATTGTGTGGTTGAGGTGCAAAGATTCGGGGATCAGATTATTTTGCCAAAATTGGTGCTTGAAGAAGAAATTCTGAATATAATCTCAGTTTATGCACCGCAAATTGGTTTAGATGAAAGGACTAAACAAGCTTTTTGGGAGGATCTAGATAAGATTTTATAAGGAATCCCACAAAAAGAGATGATTTACATAGGTGGAGATCTCAATGGACATGTGGGAAAAGATGCTTCAGGGTATGCTAGTGTTCATGGAGGACACGGTTTTGGGGATAGAAATGAAGAGGGAAAAGTCATCTTGGATTTTGTAACGGCATATGATCTTTTCATAGCAAACACTCTCTTCAAGAAGAGGGAGGAGCATTTAATTACTTATAAGAGTGGGCCAACGAGAACACAGATAGATTACTTTGCATTGAGGAGAAGAGATCGATTGTGTTGTAAAGACTGCAAAGTAATCCCAGGAGAGAGTTTGACAACCCAACATCACTTGTTAGTCTTGGATGTACAAATAAAAGGGTTGATAAGGAAAAGGAGGGTTCCTAAGATCACTAAAACTAGATGGTGGAATCTTCCACTGAAGCAATCGAGCTTCAGGGAGAAGGTTTTAGAAGATTTATCTTGGGATTGTAGTGGAAGTGCAAACGAGATGTGGGAGGTAGTAGCATCTTGTATCTGAAAGGTAGCCAAAGAGTTGCTAGGTGAGTCAAAGGGAGGAGCTGCAGGTCAAAAGGAGGCTTGGTGGTGGAGTGAAGGGGTGCAAGAGAAGCTAAAAATTAAAAAAAAGCATGCTTTAAAGCTATGTATAAGGATAGAATAGAGGAAACTGTCACAAACTACAAAATAGCAAAGAAGGAAGCAAAGAAGGCCGTAAGCGAGGCTAAGTCGAAATCTTGTGAAGTTTTGTATAAAAATATCGATTCTAAGGAGGGCCAGAAGGATATATTTAGGTTGGCCAAAGCAAGAGAAAGAAAGACCAAAGACCTTTCTCAAGTGAGATGCATTAAGGATGAGGAAGGTCACGTGCTTGTTACTTAGAAGGATATAGAGACTAGATGGGAGCAGTACTTCCATAAACTTTTCATTGGGGAAAGAAATAGAGAGATCACTTTGGGCGATCTATCTAGTAGTGAAAGTTACTTGAATCGTGCAAGATATAGACGGATACAAAGAAAGGAAGTAGAGGAGGCTTTGAAAATTATGAGACCTGGGAAAGGTGTAGGACCGGATGACATCCCCGTAGAAGTATGGAAAGTTTTAGGTGAGCATGGTTTGACTTGGCTTACGAATCTATTAAATGTTATTTGGAGAAGCAAGAAAATGCCTGAAGATTGGAGGAGGAGTATCGTGGTGCCTCTTTATAAGAATAAAGGAGACATTCAAAATTGTTCAAATTATAGAGGTATCAAGCTGATGAGTCACACTATGAAAATTTGGGAGTGTGTGATCGAGAGAAGATTGAGGCAAGTTTCAAACGTCAAAGAAAACCAATTCGGATTCATGCCAGGTCGCTCAACTATTGAAGCCATCCATTTGCTGAGGAGAACAATGGAGATTTATAGACCTAAAAGGAAGAACCTCCATATGATCTTTAGTGATTTGGAGAAGGCTTACGGTTCTGTCCCACGAGAGATTTTGTGGAGAGTTTTGGAGAAGAGACAAGTGCATGTCCTATACATTAACCTCATAAAGGACATGTATGATAGGGTTTTATCTTGTGTAAGGACCCCGTCTGGGAAGACTGGCTATTTTGACATCAACATTGGTTTACATCAAAGTTCAGCTTTGAGTCCATTTCTTTTTACTTTGATTATGGACGAGTTGACAAGTCACATTTAGGATGAGTTACCTTGGTGTATGTTATTTGCTGATGATATTGTGTTGATTGACGAGACTAGAGATGGAGTAAATGAGAAGCTTGAGGTCTGGAGACATGAGTTAAAGAGTAAATGATTTCGTATAAGTAGGGTTAAGACAGAATCTATGGGGTGCACCTTTGATGGAAGCAATGGTGAAGGAATTGAGGTGAAGATTGGTGATGATAACATTCGGAAGAGAGATTCTTTTAGATATCTAGGATCTATTTTGCAACATGATGGGGAAATTGATAGAGATGTTACTACTAGAATAAATGCAGGTTGGCTAAAGTGGAGAGGAGCCTCTGCTGTTCTCTGTGATAAGAAAATTCCTTTAAAAATTAAAGGAATGTTTTACAAAGCAGCCGTGAGACCTGCTATGCTCTATGGATCTGAATGTTGGCTTGTGAACCATAGACATGTGCAGAGAATGGCTGTAGCAGAAATGAAAATGCTAAGGTGGATGTGTGGACACACACGTAAAGATCGGATTCGGAATGATGCAATCAGAAAGAAAGTTGGTGTTGCTCCGATCGAGGATAAGATGCGAGAAAGCCACTTAAGATGGTTTGGTCATTTGCAAAGAAGACCAGCTGATGCACCAGTTAGGAGATGCGAGTTTGGGATGTTGAGCCGGCTAAGAGAGGGCGGGGACGACCCAAGAAGTGTTGGAAAGAGACCATATGAAGGGATCTTTGTTTTGTGGATATAAGACCGAGATTGACCTAAGATAGATCTGAATGGAGGCGAAGAATCCATGTAGCCGACCCTACTTAATTGTGGGAAAAGGCTTTGTTGTTGTTGTTGTTGGATATGAATAATGTGGATAGCACTATCCATATTAATCACATATATTATAAATGTGATCTATAATATATAAGAGAGAGCAATTTGTAATTTACATTTGTTAATTAAATGATGATGTGAATTGGATTCACATTGGACAATTAATTGAAAATGTAATTCATATTTTATTTTGGGTTGTGAATGTGACTCACATTTTCCAATGCCAAGATTGAAATATTTACAAACTAATTATGAATTATTTTTGTTGAATAATTTACAACAAGTGTTGTTGTAAATCTTGAAGATTTCCATGGAATAATGTAATCTCATGAGATCTCATGAGATTACATGAGATTGCCACCAACTCCCATATAATGAAAGGAGGCAATCTTCATTCCATAATCTCCATGTTTAATTGAAATAATTTTGGGAATAAATCATATTTATTTGTCAATATATATTTAATCTAAATTAATTGTTGTTGGTTTTTACCAACAAAATCATAGCCATTAAAAGAAACACAAATCAGTGAGAGCCATTGGATTTGTGTTGTCCATGGATTGAGATCCATGGATCCCAAAATATTATAAAAGGAGAGGCACCACTTGCTCTTCTTGGTTACAACAATACAACACATAAGTTGTGAACAATAACTTCTCTCTCTCTCATTCTCTACACGCCCTCTCTCTTGTAGCCGTCCACTATTATGCCCTAGAAAGAGTCTCCATCTCCGCAGCATCGTCGTTATGTTGCCGGATCATTTGCTCATGGATCTTTGTCTCCTTTGATGCACCTCACTCGTGAAGAAGATGTCAGATCTCGTGTGTCGAGATCAGGAGATTCGCCGCTCAGATCATCAACATGGATTGCGAGGAATACGTGTTTCATCAACACGCTCGCAAGCATCTCCTCCGTCGGATCGGACTAGAGGCAGGAGGTCTCTTCGTTTAGAGACTCGATCGCAACCACGCTTCAAGAGTTAACCCTAATACTTGTTTGTCGTTTAGATGAAACGATCCAAGAAGTGTTCTTGGATCATGTCGTTTCATCGCATGAAAAATTTTTAAATTCCGTTGCCTCGAGCAACAAGTGCGACTAGTCGCTCCCGATCCCATACGATGCGATCCTCATGCTTCTGTGATGCATTTAAGGATCTAACCATATCCTTTAAGTGATATCAGAGCCTTAGGTTGGAGGTTTTGGATGCGATCCATAAACCTAGGAAGACTTGGGTTCGTTAGGGTTTGCGAATTTTTATCGCATTTCATTTTCGCATCTCTCTTTTGTATTTATTTTAGGACCTGATTATATTGTTTAAACACGAAAACAAAACTTGGATGATGTTTCCCGTTAAATAAAGAAATCGTGAGATTTGAGTTTGTGTAATTTGGATTCCGTTTGCTCAAGTTATGATCAAATTAGTGAACATGTATCCACTGTTTCGGGGACTGCGAATCATGACATAATTAACGAGTTAATTACTGATTTTGAACGCCTAAAAATGTGTGAAAATCACTTAGGTTCTGTTGTAAATCAAATTAACAAACTTTGGAAACTTATTTTATATGATTTGGACTTAAATTGATTGAGATATGCTAATTTTAGTAAGTGAGAGTCACTGCTGGAAATTACTTTCTTAATCAAGAATCATGTGATTGTCATTTAATCAAGTAGTGAAATTAAATGGTTTAATTTCCTGGAATAATTATGGATAAATATTTGTGAAATATTTAATGATAATAATTTCCTTAAATGACATTGCCTTAACCAATAATTGATTAGATATGATCTAGATCACAATTGGTTACACAATCTACTTTCCAACAAACAAGGTTGCTTGAATAGGATTGGGGATTTGTTTAGCAAATCTCCTTATAATATTAATCAAAAATATTTTGATTATTATTATATATGGTATAACTTTGGTTGAAGAATCGATTATCATCTCAAGTACACAATGATCAATTTGGCATTATCCTTTCTCGTGGCGGATATGGTGTCTAGTCGGGGAGCGTTGGGGTAGCAGGTTGTACCGTGTGCCGTCTATCCCACTCCAGTCGGTACTGGCCATGACAGCGGGTAGCGACTCGATAATGCAGGAGAGATTACAGTGTATTTTTTTAATTATTAAAATTTGAAATAATACGTATTTGAGATAATACCATAATTCAAGTAACAATAAAGAATGTTTGTTGGATATTGATTAGATCATTAATTTATTATGATTAGATTAATTGGAATCCAATTAAAATTAAAACACTCTATTATGAATAGAGATGCAATTTCCCTTGGAAGAATTAATCATAATGGATACGATTCATAATGATTAATTAGAATTTGAATATGATATGAAGGATCACATAAGTGACATCCATGGTCTCCCGTCAAAGCGAAGGGTTCTGTCACCAGGGATTGTATGTAGGAGATGCCTGTCTGAAGTGACATCTCCTATATGCAAGCGCATCTAGATCGACCCTTCACTTCTCGAAGGAGTAAGGACGTATGCGTAGTGACCCAAATATCGGGTCTTCATATTATTGGGTTATATTGGATTGCGCATAGCAAGTTGTATTCTTGTTGACGGTTGGTTCAATTAATGACGGGTCAACATCACCTTAGGGGTGGTGGGCCTAGGTGTTAAAGACCGAATTAGGAATGCAAGTTGGACATGCAAGGCGGAATATGTTCCCGGTTCTTTTTATCTGAGTTTCATGTTCTCATGTTATTGGGACGTAACAAAGATAAGGAAGGAGATCTCATATCTTGCTTGAGATATGATGGTAAGTATATCTCTTACATTGAAAGTGATTAAGGGAATGAACTTTCAATGTAGACAAGGCAAGAAACTTTGATATAAAATTCCTAAATCAAAGTAATATATATATATATATCTTTATGCAAATTTCTTATTTCAGATAATCCTTCATTAAAGCCACTCAATGTTATACTCAATAATAATCAGTAATTTTTATCATGGATTGGATCCATGATCAAGATGTTGTACTTGTAGTTGGACACATAATATATGTGATTGCAATGTGCAAGTATTCCTCATAATAATGAGGAACGACAATTAAATAGATAATAGGACTACAACCCTAGGGTTTGTATGTCTCTACAGTCTTGATCTCTCATCGAATGTACTTTGGAAGTGGCATGTCGATGATGATCGTAATTGTCGAATAATCCTTATAAAATCTAAGAAGATGTTTTGGTGTGCATCTGTGCTCTTGACATTTTATCATGAATGACATGGTTCTCTGCATCATGCAGAATGTCGGCTCTATAAGAGATGATGTATTCAAAACATTTTACCTACTTGAACCTAAGTCTTTAAAAGTTAAGATGTATGTAGATATGATGAGTGTCATCATCCTCCTATATATACTCTAGTCATTCATGAAACTTCAGAATATTCATATTGTATGAATTGAATGAAGCATGTATAAATGTTGAAATGCTCTTATATTGAAATCTTTTGAATTCAGCATAAGAGATCCTTCGTCTTAAGCAATGGTTGTTTATAGATAAAGGGAGCGCAGTGGAAGCAAGGGTTGGACCCAAGGTAGAAGGAAAGTCAAAGAGTTGACTGTACTTCTGTGACTTCTATATGACATCCAAAGAATTGGATGAATGCCAATACCGCAATAAGCCGATGTTCTGATAGTATGACTATCTAGACTATCTTGGAACCTTAAAGAAGGACTCGGATAGTGCATCGGAATAATCTACATTTAATCATTGAAATTGACTTTCTTATTAGATAAGATTAAAAGTCTAATAATTGTATCTCATTCTTCTAATGACATTTGCGATTGGTAGCATATTTTTTTAGAAGACTGGAAAATTTGATCTTAAGGTTTAATAGTCATCCACGTGGATATTGGTGCAATTGTTGTAACAATCTCTATTAGATAGATAGACTTCATATTTTCAGTGGGAGAGCCCTTAGTCTTAGAGAATGTCTCTATGACCTAAATATTAGAATACACTCATTGTTTATTTTCAAATATTAGAAATGAACATGAATTCTAGAATAAACCTATCATAAAGAGTTATGATGGATATATTTCAGATAGTAGTCTAACATCTAGTGGACTCTAATAAATTAGAAAACTAATGAATGGTTCATTAATATTTCTAATACTGAAAATTAAACCTTTAAAGATCAATAGGAGGATGAAGATCATTTGATAATGATCTGGCATCAAACATTGGACATAAGTCTATTGATGAAATCAATAGACTAGTAAGAGATGAAACTTTAGAAGGTCTAAAACTTCAAATCTTATATACTTGAATATTGTATTCAAGAGTAGAAAATGTCCAATATACCCTTCTCTGGGAATGGTGTTAGATGCTGAGGTATTCACGATCTCATACATATTGATGTATGTGCATCATTTGTATAATTATAGACGTTGATGATATGTGATATCATTCGATGATTATTTTTTGATATGAGATTTCTTCCCTTCACCTTAGAAAGCTTTGAAATGTTCAAAGATTTCATAATTTTGGTTTAGAACCAAAGTTTGAAGGAAGATGAAATAAATTTGACCTAACCTAGGTAGTTTGTACCTATTAGATGAATTCATGGAATACCTTTTAGAGAAAGGAATATCATTTCTATCTCAATCCTCGTAATACACCTTAACTCAATAGAGTTGTAGGGAGATACAATTGGATCATGTGTGACATGATTTGATCAATGATGATTCTAAGCATAATTACCGCTTAGTTTCTAAGGTATATATGTAGTAGAGACTACAATATGTATCCTTAATAAGGTTCTAAGCAAGTAAGCTGGAATTTAGCACATGAGAGTGCTACTTCATTAGGAAAATAAAGGATGGTATTGGATACCTACTTTATGACCTTAAGATCCTTAAAAGATCTCATCTCTGAGAATGTAATTCATAGAGGATGAGACTCTCGAGAATCAAAGTTGAAAATAAAGTGAAGGAACTCATTTAATCTTGAGAAGATAATGAGGCTCCTGAAATTGGAAACTAAAAGGATAATTAAAGATGAAACACTAATACCTCTTCAAATGAGTTTGAGGATGGATTCCATGTGTCAGTTGAGTTTGACAATGATCTAACTTCATGTGATGAAGCTTCTAAAGATCATAGCATGGAAAGATGGATGTTAGCAATAAAGTCTAAAGTAGACTTCATATACAAATGTTGTATATGGACCCTCGAGGATCCACCTATATTGGTAAGACCCATTAAGGTGTAAATGGATCTTCAAGAGAAAGAGGAAACCTGATGAGAAGGTAGATACCTTCAAAGCACGGTTCGTAGCCATGAGCTACACACCGAAGAGAAGACATCGCTTGTGATGAGACTTGATCTTCAGAGACCATGCTTAAAACCATCGCGATATTGCTAACTATAGCTACACAACTTCACTATGACATCTTCATGATGTGTGTCAAGATGACATTCCTCTATGAATACATCTCTAAGTATATTCACATGAAGTTGCCCCAGGGCTTCATGGTTGAGGAAATCAAGATGTGCAAGCTAAAGAAACTCCATCTATGGACTCAAATAAGATTCTTGTAGTTGGAACATCCGATTTGAAGAAATTATAAATGTTATAATTTCAGATAGAATCTTGATGAACCATGTGAAGCTTAGTGGGAGTACCATTGTGTTCATCGTGCTAAATGTAGATAATGTCCCAATCATTTGGGATGATATAAGGATAATAATAAGTATTTTATAATCTGATTGTTGCATACCTTGAGATATGATCTCAAGAATACCTCTTAGATCTTAGTTCTGAAATTGTTCAGAAGCAAAGAAAGAGGGCATTGGGACCATCACATTAGTGGTACACCTTGGACATTTTCATTTTCTGGAAAATTCCAAGAAAGGCTTCTTTCCCTTAAGATATGGTACCAACCTATCTAAAAAGAGATAGCACCTCAAAGAGTTGAGGATGTGAACAGTAAGACCGCTTGCCCTTGTGCATCAGTTATGATAAGCTAGGTGTATGCCAGATGTGTACAAAAGCCAGATGTCTGCCATGTAGTGGGAGTAGCAAACTGTTACTAATCCTACTATGGAGATAAAACACTTGATTGCAATAATAAAAATATCTTCAAAGATGACAAGACTTTAAAGATAGTGATCTATAAGTCTTATCTTCAAGAAATTAAGACTTTATAGATGGAGATCTAAAAGGTCTTAACTACGAATACCTTAGGAGATAGAGATATCTAGGAATAAGGGTATTCTGATAAGGATAATAGAAATTACATACTGGTTATAATAATTATTGAGGTGTAGTGTCAAGGACACTATGATTGACAAAATTGAGTTTTGGTTGCATAAAGTGCAACATTCGCATTGGATGCGAGCATTGTTACCTTGGGATATGCAAGTGTCGTAAAAGGACTTGGCGTAGTCTCTTGGAAACAGAGTGACTGATCCACTTACCTAGTTATTTTTTCTAAATAGCCTATGATTGTCACATAAGTGTGTGTTTAAATTATTAGCCCATTGATGGATCTTTGGGAAAGTCAGAGATTGTTGGATATGCGAGCCCACGGTGAGCCATTATGCAATAAATGTTATTGCAAATATCATTCCCTGATCTGAAATGAAGAATAACTAATTTGCATAATATGTCCCTTAGTACAATTAGGGGTATGTACCATGGCCATCTTGATGATCATTAACTGTTGATTCACCTATTGAATCATAGAGGATGGTGCTACGATGAATATATAAAGAATTAGATTGAGGATTCTTTAAGCATTGTCAAATGATTATTAAGAGATGATCTCCAGCCTGAGAAGGAGATGGCAATCCTTTCTCTGAAGGATGATATCTAACTGACCTCTTGATGCAGGTCCTCTGCATAGGAATAGAGATTCGGAGGTGTTAGATAAGTTAGGTCAAAAAGTTGACTTAATGAGATCGAGATAACCAAAGTCCTATGTCGTATGCTGTCACGATATAGGCATGCATCCTCTGACCGGAGACAGATGTGTCACTATGTCTGAGTATGTAGATTTGGCAGACCAATAGGTTGATGACCTAATCAAGGTCTATGCAATGGCGCATTGGAGTGCATACAAGGGCATATGAGTAATACGATCTCTCAAAGGGATCATATAGGTTCAATTACTGAACCGGAAGACATGAGCTCACTCATGAGATATTGGGGAGAATCAAATTCCGTGCACAGTCGTCTCGCTTTGGAAGCTTGACTGAATTTGAACGTTTGATATATGCTTTTGGAAAGTATATGATCAACACCTGGGTATGATATTTGCTTTTGGAAAGTATATGATCGATACCAACTCCCAATAGTCAAATGAGAAACTTAATGATAAATCCCTTAAGTAGACAGTGTAAAATTGATCTTATACTTCGGGTTTATTCTGGGTCTTCCTGTATGCAGGATGCACAGGTATTGGAATACCTGAGGGTGATGTGATCATAAATGATTGTATAACGATGACGCTTCCATTCCTAGGGAGTGATGAAACGGGTCTGGATTTTTGTGACTCCTCTCAGAAGAGAAGTAATCTGATATTGGTCCAAATAGTGGAAATTGATCTGAATGTGATTCAGATGCAATGAGAAGATCAGATTTGCGATCATGGTTTAATCAAGCATCTATGGCAGTTCCGCAAGATCTTGATTTGAGATATGATCTCAATATCCAAGTCACTATACATGGAACAATACAATCGCCTTGTCCTTATCTCCGAGTATTCGCGGAGAAAGCGCATTATCCTTGAAAGAGTTCATGGATAATTTCATTGTTGATATATGTATCCGAGCATTGAGAAAGTGGATAATTAAATGTGATTTAATTATCATGAATAATATGAATTTGATTCATATTATAAAGAGAGTTATCTTAGATAAATAAATATAATTTAGTTATCAAAGATGTAAATAATGTGAATGTGATTCATATTATTTGGGCGCATGAGAATAGAGGTCCAAGATGATTAAATGTAATTAATCATCATGATATGAATAATATGGATAGCACTATCCATATTAATCATATATATTATAAATGTGATTTATAATATATAAAAGAGAGCAATTTGTAATTTACATTTGTTAATTAAATGTTGATGGGAATTGGATTCACATTGGACAAATAATTGAAAATGTAATTCACATTTTATTTTGGGTTGTGAATGTGATTCATGTTTTTCTAATACCAAGATTGCAATATTCACAAAATAATTATGAATTATTTTTATTGAATAATTTACAACAAGTGTTGTTGTAAATCTTGAAGATTTCCATGGAATAATGTAATCTCATGAGATCATGAGATTGCCACCAAGTCCCATATTATGGAAGGAGGCAATCTTCATTCCATAATCTCCATGCTTAATTGATTTCATTTTGGGATTAAATCATATTGATTTATTAATATATATATATTTAATCTAAATCAAATTAATTGTTGTTGGTTTTTACCAACAAAATCATAGACATTAAAAGATGCACATATAAATAAGAGCCATTGGATTTGTGTTGTCCATGGATTGAGATGCACGGATCCCAAAATATTATAAAAGGAGAGGCACCCCTTGATCTTCTTGGTTACAACACAACACACAAGTTGTGAACAACAACTTCTCTCTCTCTCTCTCGTTCTCTACACTCCCTCTCTCTCTTGTGGTCGTCCACTATGATGCCCTAGAAAGAGTCTCCATCGTTGTAGCATCGTTGTTATGTTGCCGGATCATTTGCTCATGGATCTCTGTCTCCTTCAGTGCGCCTCGCTCGTGAAGAAGATGTCAGATCATGTATGTCGAGATCAGGAGATTCGCCGCTCGGATCATCAACATGGATTGCGAGGAGCACGTGTTTCATCAACACGCTCGCAAGCATCTCCTCCATCGGATCGGACATGAGACAGGAGGTCTCTTCGTTTAGAGACTCGATCGCAACCACGCTTCAAGAGGTAACCCTAATACTTGTTTGCAATTTATATGAAATGATCCGAGAAGTGTTCTTGGATCATGTGGTTTCATTGCACGAAAATTTTTTAAATCCCGCTGCGTCGAGCAACTAATGCGACTAGCCGCTCCTGATCGTATACGATGCGATCCTCATGCTTCCGTGATGCGCTTAAGGTTCTAACAATATCCTTCGCCAGCCCCCAGCAAGAATTGGAGATCCAACTTCTCCAAGCTCCAAGGCTCCTCCGGTGAGCCCCGGACGCATCTGAAGGACCATATTGACGCGCAAGATCCCCAAGAAGGAGAGGAGCTTCTCAATGAAGGAGGAGGAGGCCGGAGACGTACGGATTCAGGAATCGAAGCTCGCTGGCAACGAGTTCATCAGGAGTTTATCCAGCCGCTTCCTCCTTCGTCGGATCAGGCTTGGGGCCCAGATCTAATCTGGACCCATGATTTAAAATGCAGCGACATCCCTCCAGAGCCGCACATCAAGCCATGTGGATTAATCTTCGCCCTACGATCACACGCGTTTAGGGAGAAATTTACTTAGTATTCCCCGCCTCTTTTATATTTAAATATTAGTCTTGTAAATATTTATTTATGTTTAAAAAGTTGTGTAAAATTTGCAAGTGGACCCTAGATATTATTGTAAATTGCATATAGGTCTCGTGTTATGTTATTTTGCGTGGCGCCCCACGCGAGTGGCCAAATTGCACTCGTACCCCTCCCAGGTTTATTTATTTTTGTTTAGTACATAAATTTTGTATAAACTTTCAAAACTTTTGGGTATTTTGCATGTAAGACCTCGACTTTATATTTCATTGCAATTATATCCCTATCATGCTTGTATAATTAATTTATGCATTTAATTTTGGATGAAATGGCTCTTGTACTCGAAAAATTGCAAAAAAATTACCAGACATGCTTTAAATGTTGCTCATCCACACCATAGCTTTTATTTGCCATTTCCTTGCATTTCCTATTTATTAAAAACATTTTAAATATATTTATTCTTTGTTTATTCTTAAAAATACAAAAAAAAATATAAAAATGTAGTTTAAAATACCAAAAAATTATAATATAGCTATAGACCAAAAATCATAAAAAAATATCAAAAGAAAATCTTAAAAATTACAAAACCCTCGTAACCCTAACTATTGGGAAAATATTTTCAAAAATACAAAAAAAAAATTCTATTTTATACTTTTTTAAACATATTACTACATATTAAAAATAGGGTTAAGGAATTTTGAACTATTTATCTATTGAGACCTTAAAACATTCAGCCCATTTAATTACTCCTTGTTTTTGGATTATTTTGAACTTTAAAAATACATAAAAATTAGCAAAATCACTAAAACAATAATAAAAATAGAGAAAAATATTTAAAAAAACAACAAAGATTTTATTTTGCAATTTTTAAATATATATAAGTGTATTTATACATATTAATACGTATATACTTATTTATATAATTATTATTATATATACTTGTAAATATATTTAATACCTTAAAAAATAAAAACGACCGATCTTCTTTATATTTACTAAACTTTTGCATATTTATATTGAAGATATGTATTACTTATATTAAACGTATCATTATATAATTTTATATACTTATTATATATTAAAAAGTAAAAGAATTTAAAATCAAAAAATATAACAAAAGAAAATAAAAATTAAAACAAAAAATATATAAAATTTAAAAATCCATAAAAATTAAACATAATTAAAAAATCAAAAAAAAACCCAAAAGACACAAAAAAATAGTTGCTTATTTTTTACATTGCTTGCCTATCCCCATAGCTCTCAATGGTTCGACACCTAGAATATTTGTACACTATACACATTTTTCTAGGATATAATAAATTGTAGCTCGCTCCATATTACATTGCTTCATCTTTCAAATGTGGGTTAATTGTTGATTGACATCCGCTCGTGTTCGGTCATCTCGGCGACTGCTAATCATGTGTGATTAATAGACTAGCCAAGGGTGTTGTCATCAAATCATGTTGTTGTTGAGGAACAACGTCGGATATGATATTTTTGTGCATATGATATCTTTTGTTTTTCTTTATCTTACTTCTCTTTATTCAAATAATTATTTATCTGTTTTGACATATCTCTATGTTGACTTTTCGAGAGGGACTGCTACACAAGGATGAATTCTTAGAAGGTTGAAGCAACCGAGCAGAGCGGAGACCAGCCCTTTATTTGTAGGTCAGTAGGAGAGAGCAAAGGAGAAGACAATGAGAGAGGGAGGCTAGAATCGCAATTATTTGCATTTTTATTTTATTTTCTTGCTTGAGAGAGAGACATTTTTATTTTTATTTTGGTAAATAATTATTGTAAAAAATTGGGACAGACACTTGAACTCCTCGAGGTTTGCTCGGGTGATTGTTCACATGAGGGCCTCATCGGTTTTCGTGATCTTCTTCGTTTTCTTCCTTTTGTTTTTCCCTTATTTTTCTTTGTTTTCTCATGATTTGAGTTTTTTACCTTTATTTTTATTTGATTTGTGTGATTGAGCCCTTAGACTTAGGATTGTTTGCTCGATTAAGTTAGGTCCAAACCCCTAATGAATTCAAGTGCCTATAGTCTCTGATACGTTTGGACTTAGATCAAATCTAATTGTTCATTGCTTGGATCTGAAACCAAGTGTCATGAGAGGTCTCTATACAATGCTAGCAGGATCTGTTGTGGTAAACACCAATGAGCCTCCAAGACTGGATCCTCTGGGTTTCTCATCTGAGTAGTGAACATCTGGTTCTTCACGCTAATGGCATTCATGATCTTAGGGTGATTTCATCGGCTTGCATTTCATATAGGATAGTCTTCAATTCTGCTTAGCATATCGCATGGAGAGCACCATAAAGCAATGTAAGTTCTCTGACTAGGCATGCATCATCGATTCCCAATTTGCATTGCTTTTCCGACCTTCTCCCTCTGATTTTGATCACCTAGGATGATAATTGAATTGGAAACTCATTATGCGGTTGCACTGAAAAATACCAAAAAAGTGACAACCTAAATAAAATCGAGACTGCTAACTCTACTTGACTCTTCAAATAAATGTAATGGATTCATTGTTTTGAGAAGAGCAACTCCACATTGGTCACAGGTTGTATTCCGACTGAGTGAGGTGTGTACACTTAAAGACTAGAGCCTCCAACCTTGGACTTGTGCCCTAAAAGCTTGGGTCAGGTATTGGGCCATGTTACTTGCAACAAGCACTTTCCTCCGACCTTAGACAAAGTGTATCCTGTTCAAATCGGTATGTTGTTCCGACTTGGGCATGGTCACTATAAGAGACTACACCTGTGTGATTGTATAACTAATTAAAAAAACACCTAACATTAAAATTGAAAAGATAAATGGTTGTTATCTTCGGTATTCATTGTGTTGAGCAGGTGAACATGGAGTTTTCTTTGTACATTGATTGTAATCCATTCACATTTATTATTCTTTGAGTTTTCAGACCCCTGAGTACTTGAAGTTCTTTTTGTTCTTGAGTCCTTCTCCATGTCTTTGTCTATATTGTTATCTTCTTTATTTTTATTTTTCATTTGTGTCGTGATATCGGGTTTTGATCTTCATTTTAGAAGCCAGATCTCGCGGCTCTCTTCTCACCCATATCACTAGATCTCTAGTCCAGTTCTAGGAGACTCTCTCCTTGAGCCACAATTTTGTCTTTATTTAAGTCAATCTCACCCGCCTTCTTCATTCCCTCTCGTGCCATCTCTTCTTTCACACGAGAATGTTGTGCTGAACTATAAGTCCCACATCGAGTCTTTGACTACACCAATTATTTGAGTAATCCAGGTAGAGTTGAGGAAGCTAACAAGTGTGTTCTCTCTTTGGTGGATATGGATCTAATAGGTGCATAGATACTATTGAAGACTCTGATTTTGCACGACTATAGGTGTGATGCTATCTGGAGGATTTTTTATCTTGCACACCGGAATGAGGATGTGATTTATGCTTGATTGTTTGATGATAAGACTGATACCCTAATTTGTGATTGTTAGATACTTTCTTCGGTTTCGCTCATCATAATTCAAGTAATTGACATACTATCTCTTTATGTACTTCAAAGCGTAGGTGCTTGGGAACCCGCCTGGTTTCACTCATCTTCTCGACTGATCCTTCCCCCGTCTCCTAACTACCATATCCCCATTAGGCACCTAGAATTTCATACTAATATCTTGAGTCATTTCAGCTAATTTGATTATTTGAGGGATTGCATGGAGACTGACCTAACAATCTTTATCCCTCTCTTAGCCTTATGCCCTCATGGTGATGATGATCGGCCAATTTCTTGAGTACCTGAATCAAGATGACAACCTTTCCCTGACTTCATGGACATAGTTTACATCACTTCCCGAGGACTATCTACGGGAGGATGCAACATTTTTTACGGTCGGTTTCACAAATTGATTATGCTTCTGTCCTAGTGGAGCATGAAATCGAATCGTCTGATATGAGATTTCGGTCTCACTCTCTGATTGCATATCCGATATGGTAGATTATTGGATCGATTATTTTAGATGATTTGGTTCCTTTGAGTCTGCTCTCCTTGACGTTCCTCACAAGGATGAGCCATGTTCTTCTTATTATCACAGTTTAGTTCGCAGTACTCAACGGGAGTTATCTACGGGAGACTATGGCATTTTCTTGATTTTCGATCTCTTCTTTTGTTGGGAAGACGATATGTTGCCTGCCGAAACTACTTCTTTTGATCCATCTGATGGATCTGACTCCTTTGGGTCTACTCTCCTTAAGGACCCTTGCAGACTGTTTGTTGTTTAGTACGTAGCATTCTTTGAGGGTTTCCTGAGGGAGGATACATAATTTTATTGGTACTCAATTTCATTTCTGTTTATGTCTCCGATCTAATGGATCACGAAACAGAGTCTTCTTATATGTGTACTTGGTCTCATCCCTAGTTGTCTATCCGATATGGCAGATCACGAGATCAAGTCTTCTGATTTTTCTGCGGCCTCTGACTCATCTGAGACTGTTGGCCTTGATGACCCTTGCAAGGTTGAGTTGTGTCTTGTGATATTAGGTGTTAATCTTCGATTGTTTGACCTTCTGTCATCCAGATATCAAGATGCATCGAGAGTCTCCTGTTTTTATACTTTTCGTATCTTTTTTAGATTGTGATTGACGTGGAGGATTTTGTACTATTTCTTCTTCCTCCCCATATTACTATATTAGCTTTGTTCTCTCACTCTGTTCTTATGAGTCAATGATTCTTTTCATGCTACCGACCCTGGCTTAGTTTTCAATATGTTTTTCTTAGTAGTAGACACCCACTCGATTGCATATTCAGACATCATTCTTTTTCTGACTGTGTCGTCGTTCTCATAGGGAGACTACAATGAGAGTACGATATTTGATTGTCTGATAACATCCTGCACTTCATCATTCCTTACTTCGTGTATATAGGTATTTTGTCTTTTCATTCCTACTTTCTTCCGCATGTTGTCATGCACCCCAGATCATTCAACCTATCTTTATGGCTATATTTAGGACGTACTTTGCCCTAAGTATAGGGGTGTAGTCATTGTCTTGTTCATGTCTAATCTGCTTCTTCACTAATGTAGTTGCCTATACATAGGGATCTCTTACCCTGAGTATAGGGGGAGTGATGCGTTCATTCCCGCAACATATTTTTTTCTTTTTATCGATTTATTGGTACCCTCGCATGTCTCCTCTCACGTTGATATTCTTATCTATACTGAGGGTTATTGTACGTGTTGAACGGTTGATTTGTTCATTTCCCATTGTCGACCCTCCATGTATGTTGTATACAGTCTAATATACTTAGGATTAATTGATCCTAAGTATAGGGGGGACGGTCCACTTTTCATTATTTCATTCTTTAGTCGTTACAGTATAGGATCTTCTATACTTTGTATGAGTTATGCCTTCCTTTTTTCCCTCTGATTTATGAGGGCTTAGCTCAAGCTAAGTATAATGGGTCGTATATACGTTGTATATACTTTAGTTATAACTCTACTTTCGTATTTTTGAATAATATGGCTAAAATACTATATGAATATACGATTAATTAATTGTAAAGAATAAACCAATATCAAGTTGTATAAAATTTTTAAAAAATCTTTGTATACTGATTAATAAATCAGATTAAATTTGTTTTGGAAAATGATTTGAAAAATTGTTGGAAAGTGGTTGAAAAATCTCTTAAAACTGTTTGGAAAACTTTTTGTAAAATATTTTCAAACATTTGTAAAATATTTTGTTTATAAAAATTCCTTTTATTTGCTTGAATAAATTTTTTGAAAATTCAGTTAGTAAATGATTTGGAAAATGGTTCTAGAAATATTTTGAAAAATCTATACATAACATTTGAAAAAACTTCACAAAATAATTTTCAAATTTTGTAAATATTTGCAAAATTGTTTTAAAAAATTATTTTCAAAATATTTGAAAAAATCTTTCAAATTATTTTTAGAATCATATACACAATCATAGAAAACAAAAAAAATTTACAAACATTATATATAAAACCCTGTAAATAAACACTAATATTCAACTTGTAAATACCTAGTGTAAATTCTTAAAACACACTCTTGTTAAAATAGAAGCACATCGTGTAAATATCTGCACATATTTGTTTCACTATCCTATATTCAAAAGTCTCTAAAAATGTACAAAAATTTCAAAACTATAAAAAATTGCAAAAATATTTCAAAATTTTACATAAAAATTTGCAAAACTTTTTCAAAAAATCCATAAAAAGTTCAAAATCAGAGAATGGCTTCACAAAAATATTTTCATGCATTGTGCATAGCATTTGTTTTTGGATTGATAATGATAATTGAATTAGTCTAAATAAAATCCGAAGATTGGAGCTTGGTTGGACCTTAATCCGCTTAATCATAGGAACTTTATAGGAACTGGAATTGAGGCACTTCAGGTCTACTATACTTAATTCTTTGATACCATAAGACTAGGTTCGTTGTCATCTTGATTGCTTAAGTATAATATTTTGAAAAACACGTATGACTTTTGTCGATAGTGACCTAACTTGGACACATGGACCTTACACCTTGCTCAACTCAGTTGAAGTGGTAGAAAGCTGAATTTGCCGGCATGAGACACGAGCGAATGGAAACATACGAAGTCACAATTCTGTAGCCATTATGCCCAACCAGATCTAGTAGCCATGAGGTTTGGTGACATGATGTTGTGGGTTGCAATAATAATTCAAGAGAGGGATAGTCTACTGGCTCAAGAAGAAAAAGTCCTTTTGTAAATGATGTTGTAACTAGTATCAAAAAATGCAAAATCAAATACTCCAAAAAAATAGATGGGCGAAAATCAAAGAAAAATCAATTCCAGTCGAAGTATGTACATATGTATTCAATAAGCAAGCCTGACCTTCAAAGTCAAAGTACATGTGTGAGCCTACAACTGGATGACATGACTACACTAGTCAAACTTCCTAAGATAAATAGCTATACTGGATACCATACATTCTCTTCTCCACCTCCTTTTCTTGAGCCAGTTGCACTTGAACTTAAAAGAAAATACCCTGCTTCTCGAGGAAAAAGTTGATGGATTGGGGAATTAAGGTCACCATGTTGGAGAAGACTATCTTTTTACCGATTCGGACGAGAGGAGATATATCTCACCTGCATTGTATAAGATAGACTCATAGAAATCAGGGACAAAGTATGATATAGATTTGTTCTGATCTGGTTGTTGAGGAGACTTACGCAGAGTTTTGCGGTTCTTAGAGGTTGTTGTGTTTCAAGTCCGCTACCCGATAAGGTGACGACCAAACCAAAATTCCAAAGGTTCGACTGAGCTCCAAACTTTGATTTTATGAAGACAAGTTTAAGAGGTATAGTCAATCCAATTTATTTTTCTTTTCTTTAGTTATTTTTATGCACTTATAGGTTTAAGCATTTGCTAGGGACTAGCAAAGGAAAATATAAGGGGTGATGAATCTCTATTTCATCACCTTTATTCTTTCATGTTATCCTTAAATCCATAGCTAAGTGCATGTAAATAACAATAATTTGTGTAAAATAACATTCACCCATTGATATATTTATATTGTATATTATACTGTATTTTTAAAAAATAAAGAATGAAGGAAGAAAAGAAAAAGAAATGAAATATCAAAGGTATTGAATAACCTTAAACCCCAAGATTAAGTCAAGAATTGACTTGGCAGACAATGAATAAAGTAGGGGGAGATCAGGGCAAAAAATAACTCAAAAACCCTAATCCAATTTGACAATAATGGGCCTTTTGGGGCCTATTTTTATTTCCTATCTTTATACCTCAAATAATAAAACCCTAAACATGAAACTTGTACATAAAAATATAAAGAAAAATACAAAATTTATTTCATTCAAAAATAATGCATAGATTGCCCGAGACACACAAAATAAAACACTGTAAAGAAAACTTTACAGACATGTATCTTCTACATATAAACTCAAAATTCACCAAGCTCAGCTTTATTGTTCATAAAACTAAATTATCTATTTAATGAAGATAGTTTCATTCAATTTGGATTTAAGAAGAAAAAGTTAGATTTTGGGCCCTCATTGCGCAATATACCAGTAAATAATAATCAACTTATTTATTCTTTATATTTTTCACATTCTTTATTTTTATGAATTTGTAAACATTATTCAAAACACATTTGAATAATAAAATAAGAATAAAAATAATTAAAAGTTCATCAAAATAAATAAGTGTACCTTAATACATAGGTAAAATACATATGTAAATATTTATATAATAAATGTATATAATTATTCAAGTGCATAATTAAACTCAGAAAAATAAAATAAAAATATGTGCATATATATAAATAAGTTATAAATATATAATTCATGTCTATAAAATTAAAAATATAAAACTCAAAAAAAATAAAATACATTATATATAGGTAAATATACATATATTTATACATGTAAACATTCACCCCTAATAAATTAAATTGTAAAAATAAATAATAATAATATACTACTTAAAATAATAAATATTTTTTATGTTTTAATCAAAAAATAAATAATTCATTAACTAATTCATTTCTATTTATTTAACCTTTTTATTTTTATTTTGTCATTATTTGATCCTTGGTGGACCAATTGAAGCTCACCATATGTTGACCCTTGGTCAACTACATGGTCCTCCCCAGCCGAATCTGTCAGAGCCCGAGGAGCCTGTTTTCTACCTTTTCTTGGCGATGATTTGTTGCTCTAGTCATTGTGCATCCTTCATTAAGCCTCTCCGCCTCTCGACCGAACACCTCGCCATGCACCTAATTCCCCTGTAGATCATGCTTCCTTTTATATCTCCATGATCTTTCATCCCCCAAACCCGCCTGTATAAATCTACACCGCCCCCCATTTTTGAGTTTTTGGTTTGCCTTCGTCGACCAGAACCCTCAGAGCATTGCATGATCACGTGGATCTTGGTGACTGCTCGCTCCGTGAGAGGTTTGCAGTGTGCGCGAGGTCACGAACGGATCTAACTCCATGGCTGGAGCTCTATGTCGCCATGCCTATGCTCCCAAGTCTCTGGACCTGGTTCAAGTTGTTTTACTGTATTCTTAGGTAATTTTATTCATCGTATTTAATTTCATGCCTTTAATTTCTGTGTTTACTTATCGATCTTAGGGTAATTCTAGGATTAGTATACACCGAAGTTCTAGAGCTCCGGCCACTGTTCAACCGTCGTACACTCCATGTTCGACTGCCATACCACCTCACTACCTTTCCTATTTGCTTCTTCACCTCCAGCCACCTTCCAATCAACATGTTCCCCCGTGGATAAGTGAAACGGTGTTCCACCCCCACTTCCTTCGTCGGAGATCCCCCAACTCATCGACCCCGAGCGAACCCAGCTTCACTAAAGGGTCAATAACCTTCTACTCGAGCATGTGATTATTTTAACGCAGGTCCATGAGCACACAAAGCACCTTGAGCACTAGACCCGAGCAAAAATAGGAGCTCCGGCTGCTCCAAGCTCTAAGGCCTATCCGACGAGCCATGAACGCATCTGAAGGACCTTGCTGAAGCGTAAGATCCCCAGGAAGGAGAGGAGCTTCTCAACAATGGAGGAGGAGCTTGGAGATGTGAGGATTTAGGAATCGAAGCTCGTCGCAGGTGAGTTCATCATGATTTCTTCCAGGCGCTTCCTCCACCGTTAGATCAGGCTTGGGACCTAGATCTAATCTGGGCCCTTGATTTAAAACAACGCGATGCCTCTCCAGAGCTGCACATCAAGCCCCGTGGACACCTCTCCTCCCTCAGATTACACGCATTTAGGGGGTAGTTTACTTAGTAACCCCAACCTCTTTTTGTATTTAAATATTAGCCCTATAAATATTTATTTACATTTAAAAAGTGTGTAGAATTTGCTAGTAGACCCAGGATATTATTGTAAATTGCATATAGGTCCCGTGCTAGGTTATCCCATGTGGAACCCCATGTGAGTGGCCAAATTGCACCTGTACCCCTCCCGGGTTTGGGTATTTCTATTTCATACATAATATTTATATAAATATTCAAAACTTTTAAGTATTTTGCATGTAACACCTCAACTTTATATTTTATTGTAATTATACCATTTCCATGCATGTATAATTAATTTTATGCATTTTATTTTGGATTAAATAGCTCATGTGCTTGAAAAATTATGAAAAATTACTAGACATGCTTTGAATGATGCTCATCCATGTCGTAGTTTTTATTTAGCATTTCCTTGCATTTCCTATTTATTAAAAATCAATTTGGAGCTACTTATTCCTTGTTTAGCTTTAAAAATACAAAAAAAAGAAATATAAATTTAAAAAATACCAAAAATTATATTTATATAGTACATAGCTACAGACTAAAAATCATTAAAAAATATTAAAAGAAAACCTTAAATTAAAAAAACCCTCCTAACCCTAAAAAATCAGAAAAATTTTTCTAAAATACAAAAAATAGTTTTTGATTCTATAGTTTTATGTATAACTATTACTACATATTAAAAATAGTTTTAAGGAATTTTTAACTATTTATCTATTTTTGAGACCTTAAAATATTTGACCTATTTAATTACTTCATGTTTGGAGTATTTTGGACTTTAAAATTACATAAAATTAGCAAAATTACCAAAAAATCACAAAAATAGAAAAAAAAATACTAAAAGACAAAAATATTTTATTTTGCAATTTTTGAATATATATAAATAGAGTACTCTATATAGTGTATTTATACATATTAGTACTTTTATAAAAATAATATAATTAGTATTATTATAAATACTTATAAATATATTTAATATCTTAAAAAATAAAAAGGATTGTTCCTATTTGTATTTACTAAATTTTTACATATTTATATTGAATATATATTAGTTATATTAAACATATCGTTATATAGTTGTATGTACTTATTATATAATAAAAATAAAAAATTAAAAATATAAATATAAAAAATAATAAAATTATACAAATTAAAAAAAGATATAAAATTAAACATCCATAAAAACTAAATAAAATTAAAACCCTATGAAATTCAAAAATCCAAAAATACACAAAAAATAATTGTTTATTCGTTATAAACAATAATTGTTTGTCTGTCCACGTAGCTCTTAGTGGTTCGATACCCATAATATTTGTACACTATACACATTTTGTCTGGGTTATAATAAATTCTAGCCCACTCCATATTGCATTGTTTCATCTTTCAATTGTAGGTTAGTTGTTGATTGACATCTGCTCTTGTGTTTGGTCATCTCAGTGATTGTTAATCATGTGTGATTAGTAAACTGGCCAAGGGTGTTGTCATCAACCATTCTTAAAATAAGAAAGAAAAATAAAGATAAAATAAAAGGAATATCAAAAAGAAAAGTTTTCTTCGTAAAAAATGTCTATCTTGAAGAGATTTATGGTTTTCATGAAGGATTTGAAATCAAAAGATGACTCGTGTACAAGATACCATTTTCGGAAGGTATTTTATATGGATAAAATACCTCTTTTTCAGTGTTTTATAATTTTTCCTTTATTTTATGAAAAATAATGCAAACATAAAATTAAGTAATATACTGAATAAAATAAATACTAATATATTTTTTGGGATTGGTTATAGGTTATAAAAAGGTGAAACAAAAATAATTAAGATGGATTATGTACAATATATACATGGTCAAAACTTCTTGTTTTCTTTTACTTTTGTGATTTTTATGGTTTTTAATCCTTTATGTCAAGTTCTAAATAACTCAAAGATGAATGAAAAATAAATAAGCCAAAATAATCAGTTTTATACATGAAGTGATAAGCACGAGTTCAATGACAATTAGGGTTTATTTATTTACAAGAATTATCACTGATTTCTCACATTATTGGTAGTTACATAAATAGAATTAGTGGCTTATTTAATGAATTGTTGAGGGAGATTCGTTAAATCTTCATATAAAGTAGATGAATCATGGATTCATCAGGTTATTTACGGGATTGAGTCTTATGGAGCATCTATGCTACTTCGACTCGAGTATACTACTAGTCGTATGATCAAACCAATATCGTTAGATCCAATGGCAACTATGCGCTCTCTAGATGGATGCTCCTCCATGTAAAGTAGTGAGCAGGCAGAGCTCTAGAAGCCCTATTCCTTTTCCTTTGTCGTCCTATGCATTCATTGATGGTCGGAGAAGCTTCGTGGCTTGTTGGCGATGATGGCAAAGGGGAGGTGAAGACTTAGTGAAGGATGAATCATTAAGACAATGAAGCTATGTCGAAGACGAAGTTCGAGATCGTAGAAGGGTACCAACCTTTGATCAATGAGGTTTCAAAGGACTTGTAGAGGTTATAGAAATAGCCTAATCCAAGGCAAATCGAAATGGGGTGTGAAAAATGATAAAGCGAGAGCCGCTAAAAAGTGGTCTGACAAATCAGACTCACTGTCGCTGATGCGACTACTCAAGCCTCCTCGTTCGTCAACAATTAACCCACACAATCAATCAGGCAATCAATAGCAAGGATTAAAATTTATTATACCGTACTACAAGTGTATAATGGCAAGCAAGTAGGGGTCGAACACAGGAAACAAGGGTGCAGAGTAAAGACAAAAGTCAAAGCCCTAGGTCTAATAAACCACTTAGCCAATCTAATTTTTTTGTGGGTTTTTAATTGTTTATTATTTTATTATTATTTTTTTAATTTTGTATTTTTATTTTTAATTTTCTAATTTTTCTAATTTTATATTTTATATATTTTTTCTTTTTCAATATTGGAAAATAAAGACAATGTAATAAAAGAGAAGATAGAATATTAATAAAAATATGCAAAAATAACCAAAAATTCAGAAATAAATCTTTTTGGTATTTTTTATAATTTTTTACTATTTTTGTGATTTTTGGGTAATTTTCAGAATGTTTTTGGTATTTTTAAATAGCGCAATAAAGCAAAACAGTGACTTAGCTACTGGCTGGGGATAAAATGAGAATTCAAAATAGCAAACAGCCACAAAGTTTTTCCACGCTATTCTTCAAATAAAGATAATAAAAACATGAGACTACAGGACTTGAGTTTACAATTTTTGGAGTTTTCTATGATTTTATATATTTTTTTGAAGTTTTTAAGTATTTTTGAATTTTTAGGGTTTTTCTTTTGATAATTTTAGTGATTTTTGGGTTGACACTAAAATATGACAAATTAGACATTAGGGAATTTTTTGGAATTTTTCGAGATATTTTAATATTTTTTGGTATTTTCTAAGCTAGACAGTGAATAAAAAGCATGTTTTTGATTTTTAATAAATATAAAAATGAAATAAAATTAAAAACTAAAAATAGGGCGTTAAAGTACAAGCAAACAAGACCTTAAGTTTAATTTTTAAGAATTTTTGGAGTTAAAATGATGCGTGAAATAAATAGCTCAAACACACAAAAATCCTAAGCCTAGCAGGGGTATAAATGCAATTATAGAAACGTCCAGGGGCTAGGTACAATTTTCACCAAAAGACACGCGCGAGGCACGTGTTCTGTCATTCACAGGGGCATATTTGTAAATAAAAGAAATCGGCAGGGCAACCATGCAATTTTCCTAAAAACATATTTAATTGACTACGCACAGGGGTATAACTGCAAATACCTAAAAGTTCGGGTTCAAAGATGCAAAATGCCCAAAAAACACGCGCCCCAGTCACGTGAGGTGACGTGACGAGGACTAAAGTGCAAATAAAATAAGTGTGGGGGCCTAAGTGCAATTATTACAAAAACTTTTAAACTGGAAATAAAAGTTCTAGGGCTAAAACGTAAATACAAAAACACGTGGGTTGAAAACGTAAAATACCCACGGGGATTGATCGTGCGGCCGATGGAGCTTCACTTGGACACGTGGCGAGCATCGAACGGCTAGTACCCCTTCGTCCTGGGCGGCTAGGATTAGAACTTGGATGGCTGATCGAACGGCGGGGGACACCTGGACATCGGACGGCTGACGTGCGCCTAGAGGGGCTCTTCTGATCCAACGGCGGGGAGAGGGTCACGAAGAACACCTCCCCCGGCGAGCTTTGGCTGGCGATTGCGGCCGACACACGGCCGCTCTGGCCCTAGGATCAAGGGCAAAACGATCCTGGGGCCTCTCCGCGTCTGATGATGGTCTCAGGCGAGGCTGCGACGGCGTGGGGAGCTCGGACGGCGGAGGCGACCTGGGGAGCTGCTCCTGGGAACGTCGAGGCTCGATGGAGCCTTCTCTTGGGCTCTGACCTGCAAGGGAGAAGCGCAAAAACCAGGCGAAGCCACTGGTGGGGTCTGATGATGCGATGGAAGCGGAAGGTGGCGCGGATGGTGAGCTCCGGCGAGCGGCGGAGAGGGAAGCTATGTTGACTCGATCTGGGCGAGATCGAGATGGATGGAGGGGTGGAGCGTGATGACGGAGCGAAGGGGAAGAGGATGGAGGTGATAGGTGGTCGGATTGGGGCGTGGGACGACCGGAAACGACGGGCGGAGCTCAGCTCCGCCGTTGGTTCGATTGAAGAACTCACGGCGATTCACGCAAGGAAAATCAAATCTGCTATGGACCTAACCTACTCTAAGCTAAAGCTACAAGAAAATGGAAAAAGAAGAGGGAGAAGCTCACCAGAGACGACGGGCAAGAAGGCGCGGCGGAGCTCCGGCGAGGGGTGGATCTACTTCAATTCAACACCAAATCTCTCAAACCCAGGTTCGATTCGATGCCTGCTATCACCAGGAGCATGAAGGGCTAGGGGTTTTAGGGTGGAAATGGCGGAAGAAGGATCAAACTTCAAATCAAAGTCGGGGGTGCCTTTTGAACGGTTGACGGACGGCGTGGAAGACGAGGGTCAAACGCCTCGATCAGTGGTCCTCAGCCTAAGGAATCACTTGGGCGTGAATCACCACTGATCGAGGAGCAAAAATGCAGAAGGTATCGACATGAGTTGGTGCAAGGTCAGCCCTAGAGAAATGCGAGAAGAAGAGACAAAATGGACTTCTGACAAGTCTAGAGGAGGAGGTCAGACAGTTGACCGAGGTCAACTGTCAGACCAACCTGGTTGGTCCACGTGGACCAACCAGGAAAAATCCTTTAAAAAATATTTTAAAAATCGATTAAAAATAGAAAATGGATGAATTACATTTTGGTTAAAAAAATGTTTATTAATTTAAGAAATATTTTATTATGATTTTTAATTATTTTTCTGAAATATATTTTTACTAGTTTACTTTTGTATCCTTTATAGGTATATTACCTATATATTTTAGTCTTTAATTTTTATTTTGTGTATTTTAATTTTATTAATTTTATTTATTATTCTCTAAAATTATAAAATACTTTTATATACACAAATATATTTTTATTCTACTTTTCTGAGGTGTTTTGTATATTAAATAAAATATAAATAGATATTGTATAGGTATGTACATAGGTATAATACCTGTGTATTTTAGTTACATTTATTTTTATTTTGAGTTTTATTTGGGTTTTTATTCATGTTTTAATGTACATAAGTATTATAAGTAATATTCACAGAATAATAAAAATATAAAAATACAAAAATAATGATTAAAGAATAAATTGAATATTTTAAGCTGTACAGGTAAACAATGTGGGTCCAAAACTCAACTTTCAAACCGTAGCTCCGTCAACTGTGAAACCACCACCATTAAATAGATTATTTTATTCTATATACAATTAAAGGTGAGTTTGTTGCATTTGGAGTTTTCTTTTATTAGATACAGGTCTGGGAAGTTGGGATTCTGGATTTTTATTCAGACCATAACTTTTTATCTGTACATTATTTTTCTGTGAAATTGATTTTGTATTTTTATTTATTTTATTATCTACAACTTTCATGTACAATATTTCTTTATTTGGTGTACAAAAAGTGGAACCAAAAATAGGTCCCAAAATGAATAAGGAATGAATTAATAAATATAGGTATTTGTCCCTTATCTCCCCCTACTTTATTCCTTGTTGACCTATTCATCAAGATGCCTAGGTCTCGGGGTTTCGGGTCATAAAATATTTACAATATTTTATTCTTTTTCTTTTCTTTTCTTTATTCTATAATTTTGGCATTAAAAACAGTATTTTACACACTTTTTACACACATATGCATGAATGCTAAATTACTCTATTTAATGTTGTTTTCAGGCATTTGCTAGGGTTTTTGAGGCCAAGATGATAGAATAAAGATGATGAAATGTGGATTCATCAGGGTGGAATAGAGTGGAATGAAGGGTTGAATCGAGTGAAGATTGATATACCTAAATGGCTTCACCTGCTTTACAAGAAGGTGACATGATAGGAGTGGGGTTGTAGAAGGAGTATGAAATCTAAGTGTATGCATGAATAGGGGGTGCTACAAAGGTGTACGGCTCTTTAGATGGATCTGAGAATGTTCGTATATGTAAAAGAGAGAGTGTAAGTACATAGGAGAAACCAGGAAGAGGAAGAAATGGGGATCACCTGAAGACAGGAGAAGACAATCGGGGGTGGAATACTATCCTGGAATTGAATCTTGAAAGCTTCTATTCAACGCTTGACATGCACGATGAGGGTGTGAAACTTGAGCAGCGGTGGAAGGTGTTGTGACACGATTTAGAAATCGTGGATCTCACCGAAGCCTAACCTTGGTATTCGTTTGATCTCCCTTACTCTCTTTGTCACAGGAAGCAAGGAGAGGGCTCGGATTAAACTCGTGTGAAGGCTTATAAATGTCAAGTGCCATCCACCACCTTGGTTGAAATCAAGGAACAACTGGTAGAAGTAGCGGTTTCAACCGTTGGTGGTCGACAGAGCTGAGGTGGGGGACAGTGATGAAGGAGTTGGCAAAAAAGAGATTGGAACAGGTTAGCGAATGGCACCAGAATCATGGCGTGAGGACACATGGAGAAGAGAGGGTAAATAGGAGAAGGTCATCCGGTGAAGAGGTGTGTCTCCAAAAGGAGAATCGCTTGGAGGTTGAAGACAAGCAGGAGTCATTGGATCTGGAGCTCCAATGGCCCTGATTAGGTAACGATTGGTTGAGCGGGGAGTGTTTGATCATTTGATGAGACACTCTAGATGAAGCGGGTGCGGAGAGAGGAGGGCCATCTGATCAAATGATCAGATGGCTGAGAGAAGAGGTGGGAGTGTATAAAGAGCCAACCACATGGCTAGCCTAGAAGAGGTCACATGACCCAATAAAAATAGATAAATGTAAAACAAAGTTAAATAGAAATAAAATAATAAATGATGTCAAAAAAAGTATTCTACATGAAAGTTGTGTATTTTTTTAAGATCTACAACTTTTATGTAGAACACGAAACCAAAATACATCATATGGACATAGTAATATTTTTACAGGTATTTTTATAGATATAAAAATATAAATTAATTATTTTAAGAATTGTTTATTTTTGAATGGGGATTAATATGCTATATATTATTTACAATATAACACTAAATTTTATGATATTTTAAATATATAGCAAACACAAAAAAATACAAAGGAAATGTATACATATATTTATAATAAATTGAGACTTTATTTATTTGCAAGAATTGTCAATAATATACAAAGAGTATTTTATTAGATATATCTAGTTAATTGTTTAATTAGTTGAATAGGCTAATATAGAGGGTTAAGTGATCAATAAAATGTTGATGAATCTAATATTCATCAACCCCCTCCCCATACTTAAACCTTGCTCATCCTTGATCAATAAAGAATGAATAAGCAAGTTGAATCCATGATTGTGTATGTGAGATACACAAGTTGAAATGCATGCTACAAGTTTCATGTGACTCTTGAACTCTAAGTTTAACCAAATCTCACTTAAAAGGAACTCAACTTCCCTAACTATCATACTGTGTGTACATATACCTATATATATATATATATATAGAGAGAGAGAGAGAGAGAAGTATGATAGTTAGTGTCGATCATATATACAAGTGTAGAGTCTAAGTTTCGTCCAAGATCTCAGTCTAAGAAGACATCCTCATAACCCAACCTCAACCCTAGGGAACACATAAAGTTTCACTTCATTCCATCGTCTCTTTGGTTGTCATATTTAAAAGTGTAAGATGGAATGGCCGAGTATGGATAAATTAGGCTTGCATCATTTCTTTTATACTCTCATTGGAACAAAGATCGCTCTAGTCCCTTATAAACATGCACTTGTATTTTTGGAGTTAATCAGTATGTCCGTCAACAATTATGAGTCGTTTGCACTTGTTTTTTGGGGGTACACTGGGGTGTGTCTCTTTCAAAGTATCTAATATACTTTCTATACCCCAAACTTGTATCTCTTACGAAGTAAAGCCCTTGTATCATGCTCATACTACTCATATGGCCTAGTAACTTTGGTCCAAATGAATACTTTGAAAAGGTTGGGAGCGCTTGCCAGTAATATAAGTTCTTTTGTATATTTTCTTGGAATTTCTGAGTTTTTCTCTTTATATATATATATATATATATTTGTGTAAACTTTTATATAGCTCGTTATTTTTACCAAGTTGGCACATACTGATCAACAATCTCAATAGTTTTGCGCACACTAACACCTAGGATTTCATCAAGATAGTATAGGAATCTTGTTCCCATTCTGGATAATTAGGTTGACACTCATATTTCATGAAGTAATTATCAATCTTATCTCATACTCAAGCATCATAAAATCATGTCTCTATAAGAAATGTAGCATGTATATCTTTAAAACTAGGGAGTTTGAGTTATCTATTCCTAAGACCCTGATAAACAAGAATGATGAAAATTTGAGTTAGGTGTCACTCTAAACAAAGTATCTTGAACTGCACAAGTCTTGTAAGATGTGAAGGTATCAGGGATAAACTACTTATTAGTTAGCATTTTTTTTTCAAAACATTTTTCAGATAATGTCAAACCATCTCTTTATCTTTATGTATACAAAACATTTTGCAATCTTTTTTTTCAAAACCATTTGACACCCTTTTTACAAACTATTTGTAAAACTTTTTTTACAAAACATGTCACATTTACTTAATTTTCAAAACATTATACAAAATAATTTGTAAATAAATTTAAAATTCTCATACCCATAACCATTTCAAAACATTCAAAGTGCGAGCTATGGATACAGTATATATGTAATATATACACATACCCCCCATACTTAGCTTATGCAATGTCCTCATGGCACAAAGTGCAATGAAGAACATAGATCATGCTAAGTATAATGAGGGAAAATGTACAAGAATAAAATTACTCTCACCCTATACTTAGGCTTTAAAAATCCTAAGTGTAGAAAGAGAGTACGGAAGAAAAGTGTACAAAGGGATAAAATAAACGAAAGGTAAAATAAACGAAAGGTATATACATAACAAGCCTCCCCCCACCCCCATACTTAATCTTTGGATAACCTAAAAAAAGAAGAATATCATAAAGAGGAGACCTAGAGACACAAGAGAGACGGGAAAAATGAGAAAATGGAGAGTCGGATTTCAAAGAAACAAGGAAAGATGAATCTTCAGTGCTATTGAATCTAATTATGAATGGAATCTCTTTTGTTGTTGTATCTCATGTAGAGTGGTTTGGAATGACATCAAACTCATCACTCTGTATGAAAGAAATCTTCTCAATATAGACTAACAATTCATTTGATTTGATAAAGTGCTTTAGCAGTTGTCCATTCACTAAGAAAGATCGTTCACCATCTGTGAGATCGGATGTTTTTATACTGTTATTATTGTGTACTCCTCTGACTATGTATGGGCATGCCCATTTTGACTTCAATTTTCCATGAAAGATCTTCAACTTAACATTGAATAACCATACCTTCTCTCATGGGACAAAGTTCTTGCACCTGATGTGTTGATCATGTCATTTCTTATCCTTATCATTGTAGACCACATTGTTTCATATGCCTTCTTTTTCATCTCAATGAGGTCATTCATTTCTAGGTCTATACTCTTCTTTCCTAAGTGATTATTCCATTTTATTTCCTCGTTTCCCATTCAGATTTATGCACTAACTCAGTGGGCAAATGGCATGGCTTGTCATAGATCATTTGGAATGGTGAGGTACCAAACATGGTCTTGTAGGTCATCATGTATGCCCATAGTACTTGGCCTAATAGTAGGGATCGATTATTCCTATCAAGATGAACTAGATTCAAAAGTATGCTCTAACATCCCTGTTAGTAAAGAATTCTTACAGTCCTTATTTATTCATTATAACCCCTTTAGGGGCTGACGAATCCAAAAATGCATATGATAAGTACCGTTGTACCACGGGCACCTAGCGAAACATACATAACCAAGTCAAATTCTTTATTAAGAGAACTCAGATTTAATTTATACCTAGGAAGTCCAAGATTGAACACAAGGACATAAGCAATTCTATGATTTAATTCAAGTATCAAATACATAATTTAAATGATTTAAAGGAAACCCAGGGTAAGAGAATGCACAATGCAAATAATGTGATGTTTAAATCATTTTTTATGCAAATATATTCAATGAGAACAATATTGCAAAAATAATTCACAATAACGCACAATACAATAGTGCCCTTGAAAATGTTATCAATGAAAAAATTTAATCCATTATCAGCAATCCAATTGACAAGGTAAAATATGTCTCCATTCATCAAATTGGTTCAAAGCCTGAATTTTTTTATGTATGAATGGAAAGATAACTCCAAATAATTAACTAATGATGAATTAATCAGGAATGAAGAGATTAGTTAATAGATTAATAATCTTAATCAATGTATCTATTCATGAATTTAGTGACTCAAATGAACAATGTATAGATTTGTAATTCAATTAATGAGCCAAATAAAATGATAAGTTTCTCTAATATGAAGTGTGTGAAATGAGTGTCAAAAAATCATCAAACACACCAACATGAAGAGAATTAAACAAGCTTTCCAACGAGACCAAAATCACTTAATTTGGATAAAGTGATCAAAAGTTGTTCATTGTTTAGTCTTGGGGCACATATGCAATAAAAGAAATTAAGTTCTATTACAAATAAGTCCAAAAGAGGATTAAAATGCAAATTCAAAAATCTACCTAGGTATAACTGTAAATTATCCTAGGCGGGGACTTATCTGTAATTTTGGAAAGTTATGAGGGTGCACCTGCAAATCTTCCATGATTATGTGCATAGGGCACGTGACTCAGCACGATTTGGCATTACTGGCTCGAGGTGATGCGGCTTCTTAGGAGGCATGCAACAGGCTTGGATATGTCGAGGCTCTGGTCGGCGAAGTGGCTCTCTCAAAACTGTCAAATCATGCCCAAAGAGGCTGATCGGACGGTAACCGTTGAACAAGACTTCTTTCCTCCTCCACGTACTATGGAGAAGCATGTGCTCCGGTGATGATTCTTCTGCTCCTCGGTTTGTCCTCCGTCTTCCTGAAGGTTGTTTCTCCTCTATGAAAGCTCCACGAAGAAGATGGCATTCAGCTTATCCTCCAACATGTGATAAAGAGATGACTCATTGAAGACTCCTCGGAGATTAAAGGTTTGGAAGTCTCCTTCTATGTATGTCCGACCAATGAAGACCTGTAGGGATTAGTTGCAAAACACAAGCACGGGTGAGTCTATCTTGATGTTCGCGAGGTGAAATGAATGGCTTTCGAATGTGGAAGATCACACCCTTAACATGGGTTCTTCTTCGTGAAAAAGAAGGGCCTAGTTCGAGATGGATACAATGATGGAGAAATTATTAGATGCATTAGGGACTCACGCGTGAATATATGATATATAACGAAGGTTTGTGAAGTCTCAGATAATGGAATAAGTCAAGATCCTCAATAGATTAAAATGGTAATCTTAAACAAAATCAAGTTTGAAAATATTACATGGAATGGAGAAAAAATCGACAATGTTTATGATGATGAATCAAGGCCTATTTGTGGAGCTTAAAGAGCTCCTGGGATTCGCTTCAGATTTGTGGAAAACAAATGAAGCTCAAGCAGCGTGATGGACTGCTGCAGCATGAGACGATACTCATGGATCTCAACTGAATAAGCCTCTGTCTTCGCGCACTCTCTTGTCGCTTCTATGTCACAGAGGGATGAATGATGACTAGGAGGTTCTTTGCAAAGTCAACGGATCCCCCTAACAACCATCGGAGAAAGGGTTTTAAGAGGATGTAAGTTGTCAATGCTAGTAGTTTCATGGTGGTTTCAACCACCCCAAACGGAAGAAATGGGAGTTTCCATAGATTATGGAGGTTAGCGCAAAGGTTAGCAACACGAGGTGAAGAATCTATGAGTTAGATCTAGGCGGGAGGTTATCTGATATGAGGAGGAAAATAGGTAGAAGTTGAGGTGGTTAGAAACTCGCGTAGCTTGGAGGTTGTGGGGGCAAAAGTTTGAAAGTGATGGAATGATCGTCTGATCATGATCCAACGCTCGTGATTTGGGTGTGGACGAATGGATGGGATGCACCTGATCAGAATAATCCAAAGGCTAGAGATTTGGCGCTAAAGTACGATCGTGATTGGATCTGATGATAGAACTAACGGTTAGGAGCAGATGCGGATGGCGTAAGGGTAGCGGGCCACATGGGCAGTTGTGGAGGCACCACGTGGCTCCATCAGAATAAAGATAATTAAGAATTTCAAAAAAAAATCCAAAGAATTAGTTAGAGGGATAATTAGAAAAGGTGGTAAACATGGAAGTTGTAGATCTCCATGAGATCTACAACTTTCATGCATAACTTAACGAGAAATAAAGTCATATATACATTAATAATAATTTACAAGCAATAAAATCCAATAAAAACAATTTCTTTTAATTTCTTTTCTTATATTTTTTGGATTTTTAGTTAATAAATTATGTTATGTTAGTGTACAATATTAATTTAATTTTTATTTATTTTTTAATGGGAAAGAAATGCATAAAATAATATCATAAGGATACATTATTTAATATAGTATAATTAGTGTTATTTATGCACAACATAAACAAATAAATAGTGTTAATTGTTATTGGATATTGTTGAAATACTTAAGCAAGAGAGATAATATTGATAAATAATTATGATAAATATGGTATTTATCACCCCCTATACTTAAGCTAAGCTCGTCCTCGAGATAATAAATAAAGAGTTAGTTAGAGAGTTAAATTGATTTAGTGAGCTCCCTGACATGTGCATGTGAGTGTACAAAGGCTTGAATTGACCTAAAACATTTAATTTTAGAAATCCTAAAACTCTCAGTTGATCCATGTGTTAGTCAAAAGGAATTCAACCCCTCAAATTTTCATACTCTCAAGATACATACATACATACATACATACATATATATATAAGAAGCATGACTTAGTGTTGACTGCATCCACAAGAGTAGAGTCAAGACTTCACCAAAAGTTCCAATCTTACAAGCTTTCCTAAGGACCCAACCCTCAACACTAGGGAATAAATCTAGTCTTTCTTCAGTCCATCATCTCTTGAGTTTGTTAGACTTAAAAGGTGTATATGGCAAGCCATATAATTGAGGGAAATAGGATTGTGTCATTATTTTCTTTTCCTCTCATTGGAACAAGGTTTCTCTCAAGTGCCAATACTCAACACATTTGTATATTCTTAATTCCAATCAGTGTGTCCTTCAAAAGAGATTGAGATGTATGTACTTGTTTTCTTGGGAGTAACTGGAGTGCATCTTTCTAAAGTATCTAATATACTTACACCCAAACTAGTAGCGCTAACGATGCGTAGCCCTTTTTGATGTACTAGCCCGACTCATAAAATCCTAAGACTTTGTCCAAGTGGACACTTAAAGGTTGGGAGCGCTCACCTTGAATGCAAGCTCATATAATGTAGCTTTGTAATGTAATGAGCTTTTCATTATTTTCATTCATCATATTTTTTTGAGGGAACTTCCCTTTTTTGGCTAGCTTCATTGCTTTTACCAAGGATTGGTGCACACTGATCAACTTATTAATTTTATGTCATCACACTCTAGCACTTTAGGTCAAAGTCAAGAGATAGTATGAGAAACATGTTCCATACTAGCTAATATGTTGACACTCAGGTTTCATGAAGCCATCATTAACTTTATCCCATCCTCAAGCATCATCTAGATCAGGTCCAAACTCAAGCCTCAAGTCCCAGGTCCATCAAGTGATATCTCGACTCATTTCCATCATGAATGCAGTCGTGCGTGTGATGTGATAGTCAAATTCTTTTAAGGGAGATTAAGTATGCAATATAGCACACATATCTTCTAACTAGGAGAGTGTGAATTTTTAAGTCCAGGGCCCTAATGATTAAGACAGGTTAACCTTAAATCTATGGACTTCTTAAACCAAGTGTTAAAGACTGTCTCAAGTCTTGAGTGCATATTGGAAATGTTAAAGAAAAACACAAATTAATAGGTTAACTGATTAAGAAGTTAAAAGTTATTTGAAGAATTCTTCTTGACAGAACAGAACAGGTACCTTTAAGACAAAACACAATAGTTTGAAACATAACTGACAGCACAAGAATGACCAAACACAACACAACTGCTTTTAGTTCCTCAATATCAAAAACCTGACTTGAATCTTCGAGGCTTGAAATCACAGGATGTCTTATGCTTCACTTGTTCTTTTCTCACAAAGTAAATCTCTGAATCCGAATAAGAGAGATCCTAATTGATCTGGACAATGAATCGCCTAGGATGATGCCATTCTTCCTCAAAAGTAATGTCCATATCGACATGGGAAGATCTAAATTTCACCAAAATAAAAGGAAGATATATCCAACCCTTGGCTCTTGCAACAGATTTATGAGTTTTCCTTAAGAGAGAAATATTAGACACAAGAGGATTACCTAACTTACAAATAATGTGGCACTCTGTTGACTAAACATCCTCAAAGAAAGGTATAGGCTCCTCCATATCTAATTCCTCTAATAAATGTTTCTTCCTCAAGCAGCGTCACTTTTTTCAAAGAACTCTTTATCGACATGATCTTCCAAAATATAGAGTTTAGATCCAGACTCTCTTCCGTGTTCAACTATGCGATAAATAAGAGGCTAGATAACCTTATAAACACTGAAACTGACAGTTCAATGAACAGTCACACCCTCTCATATACACAAGAAACAAGACGGAAACTGAAGAGACACATAGATTAGTTTTTAATTAGAAGTTACCTCCATTTACCCCCTTAAAGTTTGAAAATCATTTTGAAAACTTTTTACAAACATGTCACATAAGTATAAGTTTTCCAAATATTTTACAACATTTTCAAAATAAGTCAAATCGTATTTTCACAATCATATGTAAAATATTCTGAAAACCATGTCAAATAAGTATATAAAAGTTTTCAAATCATTTTTCAAAACAATTTGTACAAAGTTTGGTTCAAAATAATACGATACCCATAGCCCCAAGATTCGAAAAATTTTTAAGAAAAAAAAAGAGATATGGCTAAAGTATATAAGTAATATATACGATATACCCGCTATACTTAGCTTTTGCGATGTCCTCATAGCACAAAGTGATACGAAGCCATAACTCAAGCTAAATATAAAGAGATATACAAGAACTGAAGCAATAACGTAGGTGTATGGAACAATGAGAAGAATAAGGTAATGAATGATAGGATGAAATGTCCCCTATACTTAGGTTGAAAAATAGTAAGAAGAAGAGGAGAGAAATAAAGATGGGTGACCAACATAAAAGCATATGAAGAATGTATAGCAAAGGGTCGGTTTCCCCCGATACTTAGGCTGAAAATAGCCTAAGTTAGGAGTAAGAGTCTGAAGAAAAGAGAAAGTAAACCCTAAAAGAATTATATCTGAAAGAATATGAATCCGGTTGATGCTGAATCTAAAAATGTGAATCTTCTTTCATGTTGTATCTGAAATATCTGCAAATGATTCAACCGGTATGAAGTTAATGACCTCAACAGTCTCTGGATTCTACAAAGTTCTTCAAAAGCTGCATATTGACCAAAAAGGAAGGTGCACCATCTAAAAGATCCGCAATCTCTACACTATCAGTATCATGCACTTCCTTAACTATATAAGGACCCATCCATTTGGAAAATTCATAATTTAGCATTAAAAAACCATACCTTTTATCCGAGACAAAGTTCTTGAATCTAATATGTGAACCATGCCACTTCTTAACTTTGTCCTTATAGATCAAAAAGATGTTGTCATATGTTCTATTACGAATCTCCACTAACTCATTAAGGTTTAGGTCTCTACACAACTTCCCAAGGTGACAACTCTAATTGATCTTCTTTATTGTCCATTCAGACTTGTGAATTAATTCAGTGGGCAAATGGCATGCTTGCCATAAATCATCCTGAAAGGTGAAGTACCTAAAGGGTCGTGTAGGCCATCATGTAAGCCCGCAGAACTTGGTCTAGCAACTGAGACCAATTCTTCCTATCAGGATGCACCAACTTCTAAAGAATGCTCTTCACCTCCCTATTGGAAACCTCAGCCATGCCGCTCGATTATGAGTGGTAAGGACTAGCAACTTTATCCTCAAAATGATAGTCCTTAGCTAATAATCTCATATCTCTATTCACAAAATAGCTAATGAGAAATCAAAACCTTAGGCACCCCAAACCTTGATATGATATGGTCCTTGATAAACTTACAGACAATTCTACTGTCTACGGCTTGGGTTGGGATAGCCTCCACCCATCTCGACAAATAATCAATAGCTAAAACGATATACTCAAATCCATGACTATTGGGAAAAGGATCCACGAAATC
Source organism: Ottelia alismoides (assembly GCA_037367405.1). NCBI lineage: Eukaryota > Viridiplantae > Streptophyta > Magnoliopsida > Alismatales > Hydrocharitaceae > Ottelia > Ottelia alismoides. Next base: position 227,561 of record JAZKJV010001616.1, read on the forward strand.
TATGCCCCATGCATCAAAAACATCACAGAAAATCACATGTTTCATGGACATCTCATCTCTATAACCAACTGTCCCTCCCATCCTTTGACATACAAGGCACGACCAAACAAAATCAACAGCGTATCTAAACAAGGTCGACCAGAAGAATCCACATTGAAGTATCTTATGAGCGATTCTTTTTCCTGAATGGTGTCCTCCAGGCTCAAACGAATGAAAAATGTGAGGACACTCAGGTATTCTTCCTAGGGAATACACCTCCTCCAGACACAATCCGGGCTTTCAATAAAAGGAATGGATCTTTATGTTGGCATGCCACGGGAGCGAGTCAACAACACAAATAGACTCATCTGAAAAGGTCTCTCTAATTGGCTCTGAGTTAAGGGAATCCTTCAACTCAAGTCTAGACAAGTGATCATCCACTACACTCTTGACTTTAGGTTTATCCTTAATTCCAAATCAAATTCCTGGAGTAACAAAATCCACCTAAGAAGACGTGCCTTCACGTCCTTCCTTTCTATGAGACACTTAGTGGTTGTATGGTCTATATAGATAGGTACCTTTGATCTCAAGATATAAGACCTAAACTTATCTAAATCCCAAACTATTACGAGCATTTTATTTTCCATTACTGTATAATTTTTTTGTGTTGGATCTAATACTTTACTCGTGTAGTGAATCGCAAATGGGATCCAATCTCATTGTTGCCCCAATACGGCTCCTATAGCAAAATATGGTGCATCAATCATGATTTCAAAGGGAAAAGATCATTCAGGACACCACAAAATTGCCGAGTCATAGATCTTCCTCTTAAGGAGCTCAAAGGCCTCTAGACACTTGTGATTTACAATGAACCTAATGTCTTTCCCTAAGAGCCCAGTCAGTGGATGGGCAATCTTATAACAATCCTAATGAATCATCTATGAAATCCCACAAGCTTCAAAAATGACCTCACTGACTTGATGTTGGTTGGTGGATCAAGTTTCTTGATGACATCCACCTTGGCAAGATCAACCTCCATTCCCTTCTTGGATATGACATGCCCCAACACGATACCCTCCTTAACTACAAAATGACTTTTCTCCCATGAGAGTACCAGATTCACCTCTCTACACCTCTGAAGAATGGTGTCAAGTGTGCTAACATGAACCAAATGAATCACCCTGGACTGAGAAATCATAGGCAAACACGACAATCATGCACCATTAAAAATTATCTGGGGCATTGCATAGCCCAAAAGGCATGCATATGAATGCATATGTTTGAAAGGACATGTAAAAGTTGTTTTTTCCCTGATCCTCAAGGGTGATGACTACTTGATTGTAGCCTGAGTACGCGTCAAGAAAATATAAGAACTTTGTCCTTGCTAAACTCTTCAAAATATCATTTATAAATGGTAGGGGAAAGAGATCTTTCTTGGTTGCGGCATTCAGGCATATGTAATCGACATAGACGTGCCACGACATGGGTCCCGTGTCGCTATGTCAACTCCTCCATCGTTGGTGACCATCTGAATTCTCGACTTCTTCGGGACAACTTGTAAGGGGGCACCACTTGGATTCAGAGATTGGATAAATAAAACTTGCTCCACACCACTTCTCAATTTCTTTCTTAACTACTTCCTTTATATTTGGATTATGTCTCCTCTAGAACTCACGATAAGGTCTAGCATTATCCTCAACATATATATGGTGTGAACAGAGTGGATTTATACCCACGAGATTTGATACCATCCAATCGATTACCTTGGGGTTCTTCTCAAACACTTCAATCAACCTAGACACATGTTCTACAATCAACATAGAACTAATGATGACAGGAAATCTATTCTTAGGTCATGCAAGAAAATAATACTTTAGTGTAGCAGGAAGTGGCTTCATCTTTGCTAATGTGGCATCAACAAATATGCTTGAACTGAAGTTGAATCTGATTCCGTGTTGCATGAAGGTGGTACTAACTCTGTAGTGCTGGACACCAACTGAACTGAAGAAGAAGAAGAAGACAGAAGAATCGGATTGCCAAAGAAACGCAGTAATTCAGCCAAAGCCATGTCTGATTCTAAATCTAATTCCTTTGATTGTTCCTCAGAGATAGGAACTGACAAATACAAGTCATCAAAGGAATATATAGATGATCCATCACCCAAGAAACCATGCACAACCTCGCAAGTTGCATCATGTACACTATCCTCTCCAGATGAGATGGTCTCGCTCAGTCCTGTCAGATTTTGCTTCCATATCCCAATTGAGCTAACAAGTCTGCAATCTGCCCCTGATGAAGAGGAAAAATTTGTACTCTCCTCAGAGTCAGGTTGTTGCCATTTTGTTTGTTTTATCTGGAGCTCCACCTCCCCACCAGGAGAACGAACTTCATCATCCATGTTTGATAATCAAAAGATGCACCAGCGGTCCTAAGCAAAGGCCGCCCAAGAATGATCTGTGAATCTCTCCACTGACTGGGGATATCCATATCAAGGACTGTAAAGTCCACACTGTAATCTTGTCCCTTAATCAATATGATAGCATTCTTGATCTCTCCCTTTGATTTCTTCATGATTTTATCAGCAAACTGAATAATGCTCTAGATCTACAAAGTGGACCCAACTCCAATTTTTCATATAAGGCAAATGGAAGCAAGTTGATCGAAGAACCATTATCTAAGAGAGTACGTGCAGAAGCAATGTCATCAATATGACTCGCCACATAGTGTGCCCCTAGATCTCTCTTCTTCATTGGTAGATGTCGATTCCTAATACAAAATGCAGTGGCCACCGACAAAATGTGAGTCCTCACATAGCTATTCGGTTTCTTTTTACTAAACCTGCTAGGTGTACAACGAACCTTCAGATATTTATGGAAGGCAGGGTTATTCGTCACATACTCATCAAATGGCACTTTCACCATGATATTATCTTTGCAAAACTATTCCATAACTAGATCTTATTTTTGAATCTTCTTGATATTATGCTTTCCTACCGTTAGAGCACGGGGGAAAGGGATAACGGAAATAGAAGTAGACCGTGCAGAATCAGGATCATAAACAGAAACATTCTTTTTTATTACATGAAACTGGGTTCTTCACAACTGAATCTTTTACATCAAATCTGGAATCTAACAATGAATCATCTAGTAAAGGTTAGGGAATGCATGTTGAATGTGCATTCTCCTCAGCTCAAGGTGCAAGATCCTCTGTAGAGCCTGGATCTTCCTTGTGCTGTCGTGATGCTCTCTGAATCTTCCTATCTCTTCTCTTGGACATTTCTGCCTCATGATGAAGATGTTGTTGCAAATGCCTCATCTCGTAATCCTCTGAAATCTCCTTAGGGTGAGCTCCAAAATCGATCCTCTTCATGTCCCTCGCCCGATCAGGTATGACCACTGACTGTCTGCTCCTGAGAGACATATGATTGGCACAATCAAATGGAAAGATCTCATGCTCAGATTTGTGTGAATCTGAGTAGTATACTGATCAAAAAAATGATGTTGTTAAGTCTTGTTCAGGCTGTTGGGATTAGCCTGAACCTAGGAGGGAATGGATGTAGAAGGGGCAGTGCACTCGTCATGTAAATGGGATAGCCGGTTGAGATCACCCTCAAATCATGTACTTCATTCTTGTAGGAATGCAACTCCTCAAGAACCTGTATCTGAAAATCTGCGGGACCTAAAGATGAGTGTTGCTGCTATGAAGAAGAGTAAGGAGAATGTGAAGACTGGCCCTGATGGCCATGGAACTATTGCTTATGGGTAGAATGTTGAACATGTGGGCCCTACTGGCATGACTGGTATGTCTGCTGATGGATGTATTGTTGTTGATGATGCCTCAGTGCCTGAGAAGGATGAGCTCCGGAGCTTTGTGGTGCTGGAAGAAGTGTAAGAGTAAATAATGTGTTCTGGAAGGTCTGTGGATGCCGATAAGAGAAGCGGTCCCCAGAATTCTCATGCCTGGTAGGGTCATTAGTGTACCACACACCATTTACTACCAACACCTGGGAAGGCTCCTCAGTGACTATCTCTACAGAAGGTGGATGTTGCTGATAAGAATGGGAAAGAGGTTGGTCCTCTACCCACGGCTGGGGTAGCCCTGACATATGCTGCTCCTAAATATGGTGAACACGGTATACATGAGTAGCAGATGCAATCACGACATGTATCCTCATCTTGGACACCTTCTCAGAAAGCTTTGCCATCTGCTTTGGCAGTTTGGATAAGTTGTTGTCCAACTCATCCATTCGCTTATCGATCCTCTCAACTATTGTGAGTTTGTCTTCTATAATGCCCATGTCAAAAGGATCAACTGTAGCCTTCGCTCCCCCTGTTGGTAAGAATGATATGGGGGTCTCTAACTGAGCTCTACTCGCGGTATGTGCTCTGCTCAGCTCGACCATATGCTCGAACACCTTCCAGACGGTGTCTGCACCTCGTGAAGTATAGCTTCCTCCACAAGCAGCACTGATTAGACCCTGCACCTCAGGGTGTGTACCGCAATAAATAGATTGAACCTAGATGGTAGGCTCTAAACCATGGCAAGGACACTTCTGTAAGAGATCTTTGAACCTCTACCATGTATCACAGAAGGCTTCATTGGAAAGTTGGGAGAAACTCGTGATGCGCGAGCGCATCAAATTAGTTCTATTCAAGGGGTAGAACTTCTTCAAAGGGAGGTCATTGACCTGCAAGAAGGTAGTTATAACTACCTCCAGTTCTTCATCCAATAGTCAGCCTTATCTTTTAAGGCGAAAGGAAGGGCTTTGAGCCTAATGTAGTCTTGGCTAACACTAGGATGCCTAAGGTTAGTACAGACCAACTCAAAGTCCCTAAGGAATGCATATGTCTCCTCGTGTGCATTCCCATGAAAGTGAGGCAATAAACCCAAAAATGGTAGCTTCAACTTGTATTTTACTTCAGGCTCGACTGAGCTCAACCAATTGGTCATTTGGGTGCCCAGGGTTGTATGTCGCATCCATAGGTGCATCTCTACACAGATTCAACTAGCCAATCTGCGTTCTCATAAATGCTTGGTTCTGCTTAGATTCTGCTAGCCTAGCCAGTACTACATGCATTGGGTCTTCTTGCTCTTCCTCTCCATTCTGTCTTTTAGGAGGCATCGTTGAAAATTCTTCTAAACCTTAATCAATAAAAGGATTGGAGTGAGATCCTGACGATAGAAATCAAATCGATCTCACCAAGGCAAGGTTCTTCCTTGGTGAGAAGGGAAGAAAGAATAGGACCGGTTGGGATATAACCACTCCCTAAGGAGAAATCATGATATCCAGATCAAAACAAAGGTTATCTTGAATCCGAGTAGATCCAGTGGAAAGAGGTGGTTGGACCTGTGAAGATGTGATATTTGGATGGTTCAATAAGAGGTTTGTAAAGTCCGAACAAAAATCCTGCCAATTATCCATCTTTGAAATCAAAGAGAATACTGAATTGAGCATGATCGATTCAAGAATGAAACCTAGTACTGTTGTGCACATAGATGTGCGGAATCAAATCACACAATACAATGCAAACAAACCCCTTTGAATAGATTCACCAACTCAACACGTGAAACCCGTAAGAGTTCGGTTTATTTATTATCTTGTAAATTAAAGTCAGTGATTAAAATAATCTTATACAGACTCACAAGTGTAATCTCCTAAGGTAGTTCAAGTTCAAGCTGGAGGAACACACCAACTTGAAGCAAGACTACTTCTTCTAATGGTAGAAGGCAAGTGCTTGCAGTAATAATAGGACCCTAAGAGTGAGTCCAAGTGCTTAGGGCACAAGTCCAAGGATTTTGGCTCTAATCCTTAGGACTACATCCTGACCCACTCTATCTGGGGTTAAGTACCTGCAAAAAATGAGGATTTTACTATTCGTAATAAAAGGTTGATTTTATTCCAATTTTTTAGGTCAATTTGCATCAATTCGGTCCCAATTTTAGAGTTGGTTATCACTTTGATTTATGTGACCACAAGCATCGCCTAACGTACAGTTACTTTCCTTTATCCTTAAGTTGGAAAAAAGCGGATAAAGCGAAAAATGGAATGCAATCATAAATCAATGATGCATGCAGTTGTTTAGAAATATTTATAGTGTTTCCCAGCACTCTCCATGTGGATGCAAAACTAAACCGGTAATGCAAAATTGAATTTGTAAATTTTATATTATATGATGCAAATCGAGAAAATCCGCACCTAAACAATAATTCTATTAGCGATGAAGAAGTCAATTTAATTTGGCTAGGTAGAACGTTGTTTATGTGCTTCTCATGAATATCTTAAAATTTTTGCAAATGTGATATGAGATCAAATAATAAATAACATAACATATGTCTATTTGGCGTAGTGTCTGAACCTAAATCGCCACTTAAGTTAGAAATCACTCTCGGCACAACCACAAGCAACAAATAAAGAAATAATGACATTTCTTACATAAGCGAGATCTCAATCGAGACTGTTGTAAACGGGCAATTAATTACAACACAAATATTTAACAAATTACAAAAATACTACACAATTACATAACAACACAATACTACTTAATATAGCTAAAAAGATCTTCTGAGTACAATCGCTTTGCGACCTCTTCGGCTGAAGCTCCAAGCTCCTTGCCTACGTGGTCCTTCAATTGGAATCAAGTCTGCAATTCCTTCCACAAAACAATCAAATGGTCAGATAATTCTTAAAAAATATTAGCTAAATTAAGAAACTAATCCACAACAAGATAACAAATAACACAAACAATCACAACAAACAGACTTAACCTAAATAAACCTAAAAATCACTCAAATAAATATTCTAACCTAAATAAATCACAAAAATATGTTGTGTCCCCTGCAACAGTGCCATCTAACAAATCGCAAAATGCATATAATAATAAGTATCGTTGTAGCACGGGCACATAGCGAAACATACAGAACTAAGTCAGGTTCTCTGTGAAGAGAACTCGATTTTAGAGTCCAGGGTCGAACATAAGGACATGAGCAATTCTATGATTTAATTCAAGTATCAAATACTTAATTTAAATGATTTAAAGTAAATGTAGGGTAAGAGAATGTACAATGCAAAATAGTATGATTTTTAAAATATTTTTTATACAAATATATTCAATGAAAATAATTTTGCAAAAACAATTCATAATAATGCACAATACAATAGTGCCCTTGAAATTATCAATGAAAAATTTAATCCATGATAAGCAATCCAAGTGTCAAGGTAAAATAGGTCTCCATTCATCAAATTGATTCAAAGCTAAAATTTTTGTAAGTATCTACACATGGATCTGTACGCTAATCAAGGAGATACTACCCTGGTTGATTACTATAGGTTTCTCAAAGGCTTGTTTAAGGAGCTACTCATTTTTCAGCATGCTTGTTGTGACAAGCCGATAGGTGAACATGCAGAATGGCAAGTGTATCGATTTTTGTTTGGGTTGCATCCGTGATACATGCCAGTGAAGGACCAATTTATAACAGCAGATGTGCTACCCACACTTGAGACCATATTTGATCGCCTGTAGGAACTTGATTCTCCAACTGAGCATCCTAATGCTACACCATCTGCGGAGACTACATCCGATTATGCTCGGGGAAAACCCAACTACCAGGAAGGACACATACATGATTTCGTCCATGGTCAAGGTCGTGAGACTGGATGTGGACGTGAGTCTAGTCAAGGATGTGGACGTGATCCTACTACTCGATACCCAATTTGCATATATTTTGGACGTTGGAATCACCCTTCAAAGCATTGCTGAGCAAAGTCTGGCATGCCACCCAATGCCAACAACGCTAGACCTAGCAAAAATGCAGGTCGGGCCGAATGTGCCAAGGTTCAAAAACCTCTGTCCAAAGCCCGCCATGGGCGGGCCTATGACCCATTTTATTCTTTGTATTGAATTTTCTAATGGAATTTAATAGTATAAATGATTTTGTTAATGCCACTTATATTTTATATAACTAATATGAGTAGTTTACATGTTACTTGATATGTAAACTATTAAGTTTTTTAAAACCAGTGCCACATATGAAAAACTTGAAGTGTATCATATTAATACATTTATTATTCAGCTTATGTTTATATATTTTTATTTTTTACAGGCTGGGTCGTGCCGTCCCATGCCTTAAATATCCTAACCCAATCCTAGCCCATGAGCAGGTTGGGCGGTCAGCGCCCTAGAGACAACTTCATACGAGGGCCCATATGATGCTACAGAGATCTCACATGACCAGCCTTTTGGTAATAGTCAAAACCATTTACTGCCTCTGAATATGCTCGTCTGTGATAACTTCTGCAGAATTCCTTAGTCAGTGACAACAATGTTGCGGCTCCTGCTGCTAGTTTGGCTACTACCTCAGGTACCATTGCCAATTCTGCTTCGGCATCTAGCCCTGCATGGATTATTGATTATGGCGCTTCGACTCATCTGACATGAGAAGGTAGAATTCTCACCTTATTATAGTTGTCTTCCTCTGTGAAGACTGTTCGGGTTGCCAACGGGGCACATTCCCTTATCACTATTGTGGGAAATGTGGAGTTTTCCTCTAAATTCTGACTGACTTCTAAATTCTGACTGATTGGAGTTTACTGCGCTCCTGCTTTTCCACTTAGTCCTTTATCTATACAAAAGCTATGCACTGAACTTAACTGTAGAATTATATTTAATGAGTTCTGTTGTTATTTCTAGGACATCCAAACGGGATAGATTTTTGGTGGGGGACATGAGAAGAACGACCTTTATTATCTTGATATCCCCTCTGACTCTAGTTTTGTTAGCGTTGCGTCAATCTACGAAGATCATCTTATCTGGCACCTTTTCCTCGGTCATCCCTCCACAAAAGCCATCTCAAGCCTTTTGAATGCGAGGCATGCCAGTACAGGAAACATCATCTAGCATCTTTCCCAGCTTGTACTAAACCTCGTCGCGAAGTCCCTTTTACATTAGTCTATTAAGGTTTTTTGGGGACCCAGTCCGGTCCATACTCTGAGTGGACATAAGTATTTTGTTCTTTTTTTTTATGATTATAGTCGATCATCTTGGGTTTGTCTGAAAGAACATTCAGAGATTAATAATACTATTAAGAATTTCTTACATTATGTCAAGAAAATTTTCTCCTCATGTGTTCAAGTTCTTTGCTCTGATAATGCCTTGGAATTTACCTGACATGATTTAACAAACTTCTTTGCATCCTAGGGCACCATTCATCAAATCTCTTTTCCTGGTAGAAAGGAAACTCAAACATCTACTAAATATTATCTGCTCCCTCCTCAATCAGATGAAAGTTCCTAAAACATATTGGGTGATGTTGTCCTGACTACTGTCCATCTTGTAAACAGAGTTCCATCTACAACCCTAAATAGCTCCACCCCCTTCTCCCTGCTATAACCAACTAAGTCACCTTTTCCTTTACCCTTGAGAATCTTTGGGTGTGTGGCCTTGTTCATAATTTTCACACTACAGACAAATTTACTCCTCGTACAATCAAATGTGTTTTCCTTAGTTATTCTCACACTCAAAAGGGTTACAGGTGTTATGATCCTACTGGACATCACTATTATATCTCTATAGATGTAACCTTTTTTGAGCATCCCAACTTCTTCACTCAATCTGTTACGAATAGTACTCTGGACCTCCCACCTCCATCCATTGTCTATAAGCGCAAGCAAGTGTCTCCACCACCAAATGTTCCTTTACATATTTCTTTATTGCAGGATGTTATTCCTTCTTCAAGTATTCCCTCCATTGTTGTCCCGGATGGTCCTCAGGAACTTCCTATTGCTCTACATAGAACTAAGAGGCGATGTATTTTTCATATTATGTCTCTTTTCACTTCTACTACTAGTTTATCATCCACTAACAAAAGATATGCATATGCTCTCATGACTATATCTATAACGAGAGACCACCATAGTGCTTTGCATGATTCGAGATGGTGACAAGTCATTAATGAAGAGATGGATGCTCTTACTTCCAAGGGGACATGGGATCTGATGTAATGTCCCAAAAGGACTAGACCTAAGGCATGCAGATGGATCTTCATGACCAAACAGTTGCCAGATGGATCCATTGATAGATTGAAAGCTCGTCTTTTGGCCAAAGACTTTACATAGATATATGGGGTGGATTACTTTGAGACATTCTCCTCGGTTGCACGAATGGGATCTATAAGGACTATCCTTTCAGTGGCAGCTAACAAGCTTGTCCATCTTTCAATTAGATGTAAAAAATGCATTCATATATGGAGATCTCGATGAGGAGGTGTACATGATGCATCCTCTGGGTTATGAAGTCGAGGGGAGTGCGTATGTCGACTTTGCAAGGTAATATATGGTCTAAAGCAGAGCCCAATGGCTTGGTTCCACATACTTACTGTAGAAATAAACACTCTTGGATTTCAAAGAACAATCTCTGACTATTTTGTGTTTGTCACAAGATGAACAACCGATATTGTTATACTTGTTGTTTATATGGATGATATGGTTGTCACAGGTGATGATGGTAAAGGAGTACTAGAGACCAATTCCTTTTCTTCAAAAGGTGTTTGTCACCAAGAACCTCAGTCCACTATGTTATTTCTTGGGCATAGAAGTACTACGCACTACAGAAGGCCTTCATCTCTTACAGAGGAAAAACTATCTAGACATCCTTACTGAAGCTAGATCACTCAGATGCAAGCCCTCTGGTATTCCTGCAAATCCAAAGAAACACTCCACATCCTTTGATCCTGTCTTCGAAGATGTTACTTGATACAGAAGCATGGTTGGAAAACTTCTTTACCTCACTATCACTAGACCGGATATTTCTTATGCAGTGAGTAGAGCTAAACAACACATGGAGCACATTATTACAGTCACTGATAGGATGTCCTCTAGATTCTACGATACTTGAAGGAATCACCAGGGCATGGCCTTTTTTATGGGGCGAATGGCTACACCGATATCATCACATATGCTGATGTTGATTATGCAAGTCCACGAGAAGATCGTCGCTTCACCGCGAGATATGCTATGATGGTTGGAGGGAACCTTGTTACTTGGAGAAGCAAGAAACATACGGTTGTACCCAGATCCAGTGTAGAAGCAGAGTATAGAGCGACAGCTCATTCTACCTGTGAGATCACGTAGCTATTGACATTTCTACAAGAACTCAGCATCGTTGTCATCACCCCTATCCCAATATACCATGACAACAAATCTGCTACATACATTGCCACGAATTCAGTGTTCCATGAGCAGACCAAGCATATAGAAATTGACTGCCATTTTGTTCGAGATGCCATCAAGACTGGAAAGATTACTGCTCCTTACATCGCCACAGATCTTCAGCTTGCAAATGTATTCATGAAGGCCTTACCCAAGAAGCGCCTCTCGTGGATAGTTTCCAAGTTGGGCATCATTGATAGATATGCTCCAACTTGAGGGGAGTGTTAGTATTGAATTCTTACGGTTATTATTTATTCATTGTAACCCTTTAGGGGCACTTATGTATTTTTTCTATTTTTGAGCTCTCTAGTATTTTGTCCTATATTGCAATTCCATCCTCTCATTGTTTTCCACAATCTCTATTGGATACCTCTATCATGTAGTTCGACTATGGGTGGTAAGGACTAGTACTTGAAGATCAATCCCATAGTCCTTAATCATGCTCTTCACACCACGATTCACAAAGTGGCTACCTGCATCAGAAATAATGACCTTAGGAACTCTGAACCTAGAAATAATGTGATCCTTCACAAACTTATAGATAGTCTTGTTGTCTGTAGCTCAGGTTGGGTTAGCCTCCACCACCCATCTTGACAAATAATCAACCGCTAAAAAAATGTACATAAGTCCATTACTATCAGGAAAGGGACCCATAAAATAAATGCCCAATGCATCAAAAACATCACAGAATATCACTGGTTGCATGGGCATAACCTCTCTTGAACCAATAGTCCCTCCCATTCTCTAACATATAAGATACAAACTAATAAAATAAAAAGCATCTCTAAACAAGATCGGCTAGTAAAATCTACATTGGAGCACTTTGTGAGAGGTTCTCATTATGAGTGTTGTCCTCCTGCTTCCAAAGTATGGCAGTGACTGAGGATACTCTGGTATTCCCCCTAAGGAATACACCTTCTCCACATACACTCGGTCCCTCAAAGAAAATGAACGAATCCTTCCAATGGTACTTCCTCGAATATGACTTCAGTCGATCAGTGTTGTTTCTCATCCAACCTTGGAGAACCTGCTAGGAGACAATAAAGCTTACCATGTTGGCATACCAAAGAAGTGAGTCAATAGCATAAATTTACTCATCAGGGAAAGTCCCTCGAATAGGCTCAGAATCAATAGATACTCGAGTCGGGAAAAATGATCAGCCACAACATTCTCAACTCCGGATTTATTCTTAATCTCCAAATCAAAGTCTTGGAGTAGAAAATCCATAAGAAGACACACGTTCTCATCCTTCTTTTCCATTAAATAACGAACGGTTGTGTGATCAGTATAAACAATCACCTTAGATCCCAAAGATATGATCTAAATTTCTCTAACACCTAAACTACGATGAGCATTTCCTTTTCAGTCACTGTATAGTTTTTCTATGCAAATCCAAAACTTTACTCGCATAGTGTACCACGAACGATATCTCATCGATCCTCTACCCTAACACAACTTCTATAGCAAAATCCGAAGCATCGGTCATGATCTTGTAGGGAAGAGACCAATTAGGAGCTTGTAGAACATGAGAATCTATGATCTTTCTCTTTAAGAGCTCGAAGGCCTCTAGACACATATGATCCACAATAAACTCAGTGTCTTTTCCTAAGAGCGTAGTCAGTGGTCGGGCAATCTTTGAAAAATCTTTAATAAATCTCCTATAAAATCCAACATACCTTAAGAAAGAATGCACTAACTTGAGGTTGGTTGGTTGATCAAGTTTCTTGATCATGTCCACCTTAGTAGGGTCAACCTTTATTCCTTTCTTGGAGATGACATGCACCAACACGATACCCTCATGCACCAAGAAATGACTTTTCTCATAGAGAGCACCGTATTAACCTTCATACACCTTTTAAGTACTCGATCCAAATGTAAAAGACAAGTATCAAAAGAATCCCGTGGACCAAGAAATCAATCATAAATACCTCAATAAAATCCCACACCATATTGGCTAACACAACAAGCATCATTGAAAAGTGCTCATGGCATTACATAACTAGAAGGCATACGCTTGAATGCATATGTGCCGAATGGGACAAGTAAAGGTGGTCTTTTCCTGGTCCTCGGGAGCTATGGCTACTTGATTATAGCCTGAGTACCCACCGAGGAAATAGAAGAACTCTTTCCCTTCTAATCTCTCCTAAATCCGATCAATAAAAAGCAAGGAAAAGTGACCTTTCTTGGTCACAGCATGCAGGCATCTGTAGTCAATATAGACACGTCACGATGTGGGTACTCATGTCACGATCTCTTCTCCCTTCTCATAGGTGACTATATGAATTCCTGACTTTTTAGGACCACATGTAAAGGTACCACCCATTTAGAGTCTGAGATGGGATATATCAACCCGGGCTCCACATCAAACTCTTTCTTTACAACTTCCCTTAAATTCGGATTCAATCTTCTTTGAAATTCATAGGAAGTTTTAGCATTGTCCTCTAGACAAATGTGGTGTAAAAAAGAGCCGAATTAATCCCAACAAGATCTGACACTCTTTAGCCTATTGCCTTGAGGTTCTTTTCTAAAACCTTAAGCAAACTAGACTCATATTCTTCAGTCAACTTTGAGATGATTATGACATGTAATCTCTTCTCTGGTCCCACAAGAAAGGCATACTTAAGTGTAGGACATAATGATTTAATCTCCAGCAATGATAAATCATCTAACAAGTCCGACTTAACCATATCTGTATGTGGTTTCGTGTTGTAAGAAGGTGGTTCTGTCTGTGTTGTGATGGCCACCAACTTTGTTGTGTCTTTAGTCGGATTATCAAAGATCCTCAGTAAGTCGGCCAAAGTCGCGTCCGGCTCAACATCCTCAACCTTTGATTGTTCCGTGAGAGAAAGAATTGACAAGTCAAGAGTGACTTGTGTGTCATCTAAGGAGTAGGGGTGCATGTATCAAGAAATAGGAAACATATAGCATACTACTTCGTGCACATGATCCTCTCCAGATGAGAGGGTAAGACTGAGTACTGTTGGGATCTGTCGCCATAGCCCAACTGTGTATATCACTCTGAACTCTGCCTCAGAAGAAGATGACTCAATGTTTGATTTGGAGTTAGGTCTCTACCATCTAGTTTAATGCATCTCTAGTTCCATTTCTCCTCCAAGAGAAGGAAAATTCATCATCCCGAATTGATAATAAAATGATGCCCCATTAGTCCTAAGGAAAGACTAACCTAAAATGATACAAGACTCTCTCCAATGATTGGGGATTCCATATCAAGGACTGTAAAGTCCACCAAGTTCTCCTAGCCTGCAATCAATATAATAACATGTCTAATCTTAGCCTTAGCCCTTTTAGTGGATTTATCTACAAACTGGAGTAAGACTCGAGAATCCTTAAGAGGCCCTAAGTTCATCTTGTTATATATGGCTAATGGTAATAGATTAATAGAAGAGTCATTATCTAGGAGAGTGCATGAAGATATAATATCATCAATATGACTCACTGCATAATGTGCACCCATATCTCTCTTCTTTCTTGGAAGTTGCTGGTTCTTGATACACGAAATAGTGGCAATGGTAAGAACATATTTCTAAACATGGTTGCCTGTTTTTTTCTGCTAACCCTAGTAGGTTTTCATCTCACCTTAAGTTATTTTTAGAATACAACATTATTTTCCACGTACTTAGCAAATGGGACTTTAACCATGATGTGTTCTTATAAAACCATGTCATTTCAGGATCATCTTTTTTTTAAAAAATTTTTTTGATGTTATGTTTTCCCGTCATAAGAGCATAGGGGAATGGGATTAAATCATGAGAAGAAGTAGAAGGATCAAAATTGTAAATGTAAACACGCAACTTATCATTTCTAGAAACTAAGTTCTTCATAAAAACTGAATATTTTACAAACTTGGAATTAAAATTATCTACTACAAGTTGGGGAATGTATGCTGCTAGTACATTCTCCTCAACTAAAGGTGCGAGGTTCTTCGTAGACTCAGATTCTCTCGAATGTTGTGCCTTAATGATCTTCATACTTTATCTTCCTTGTGATCTCCTCGTCTCTTGTTGTTGAAGGTGTTATTACTGTGTCTGACGATGCTCTTCCTCTTCATCCTCTAAGGTCTCCTCAGGTGGCGCCTCATGGATGTCCTCCTCCATATCTCATTCATGATTAGGTACGACCATGATCCTTCCACTCCTGAGTGATATGTGGTTAACACAAATCAAACAAAAGGATCTCATGCTCATATCTAAGTGAATCTGAGTAGTATACTTGATCATTGAGTTGTTGCAGCTGATTCCTGTTCAGGCTATCGGAATTAACCTGAATCTGGGCAAGAATGGAGGTAAGTGGTGCTGAACTCCCATCATGCCATTTGAAGATCCGATTGAGGTCAACCTTCGTGAACTGGATCTCATTTTAATAAGATCGTATCTCATCAAGAATCTACTATTGGAAGTATGATGGAGTTAATGAAGATGAAGAATAATGACCTAGGTTATGCCTAGGTTGACCTTGCTGAAAAGATCATGAAAATTGGCCTTGCTATCCCTAATGTTGTTGTTGTGTGTTGATATGAAATGTTGGCCCCTGATGACCCGACTGGTATTGCTGCTGACGCATCTATTGTTGCCGTAGCGCCTGGGAGGTATAAGTTCCAGGGAGTGGCTATGATGGAAGAGGTGCAAGAGTGAAACTGGTGTTATGAAAAGTCGAAGGACACTAGTACTATTGACAGTTCCCCTTTCCTACATATGCGTTGGCAGGATCAGGAGTATACCATACACCATTCACCTCCCACATCTAAGGAGGCTCCTCGATCACTGTCTCTGCTGATGGATCATGCTGAAAAATGAAGGGTATATGAGTGGTCCTCTACTCATGTTGACTAAGGCCTTGACATCTGCTGCTCATGTACATGATGTAAGCAGTATAGGGGCGGAAGATGCAGATATGCCATGTATATTCATCTCACCTTCTCAGTAAGTTCCTCCTTCTACTTAGGAAGCTTGGACAAGCTCTCCAATTCACTCACTCTCTTATTGATCTACTCGACTAGTGTCAACTTATCTGCAATGATTCCCATGCTAGGAATTAAGTCTCCTACTAGATCAACTACATCCTGCTTACCCCTCTCTTTAGATAAGAATGCAAGAGGGTATCGGAGTATGCATGCTAGTGGCATGTGAGCCACTACTATTAGCCATCTGGTCGAATACCTTCTAGATGGTATCTGCTTCCTCGGATGGATAGCTGCCTCCACATGCAACACTCACTAATCCATGTATCTCATGGGTGAGACTGTTGAATAAAGCCTAAACCAGGATAGCGTTCTCCATACCATGGCAAGGACACTTCTATAGCAACTCCTTAAACCTCTCCCAAGTATAATAGAATGGTTCATTAGGTAGATGGATAAAGCACGTGATTCGATTCTGTATTTGATTTGTCCTACTAAGAGGTAGAACTTCTTTAGGAATGGGATCTTGAACTGAGCACATGTATTTATAATTACCCCAAGGTTCTTTAACCAATACTTTACCTTATCCCTCAAGGCAAAAGAAAGAGCTTTGAGCCCGATGTAGTTTGGGCTAACCCCATGATGCCTAAGGTTATTACAGACTAACTCAAGGTCTCTAAAGAATGTGTAAGGTTCATCAATAGAATTCCCATTGTACTTCAACACTAAAGAAAGGAATGGAGGCTTTAGCTCATACTCTACACATGGTGTAGCTGGACTCAACCAATTCAGATTTTGATCCTATCCCGAATTGTAGGATGCTTCCATTGGTGTGTTAACTCCCACATTTAACTGATCCATTGACAATATAACTAAGGCATTCTATCGCTCAGCTGTAGCCAATCGAGCTAGGATACCTGCAAGGGATCATCATGATCAATCCCTTCCCCTGTGAGAAAAGAAGAGAGGAAGGGATTGATCAGGGTATGACCATTCCCTAAGAAGGAAGTGAACCTAGACTCAAGAAGAGGGTCAACCTGATTCCAAGGAGGTCCAGGAATTGGTGTATCATGGACCTCATAAAGATAGACATTTGAGGAGTTCAATGAGAGGTTCGCGAGGTTCGAACAAACTTCTCCCCAAATATCCATCTTCGATATCAAATAAGGATAATGGTCAAGCATGTATATGAATCAAAAGACGATATCTCACGAGAAGGTACTTGAATGTGCGGTATGAGAACTCACACAATAAAAACGCAATACAAAACCCCCTTTCCACAAACCTTATACATGAAAGCCACAAGAGTTTCCCCAATTTATCTTGGTAATTTTATCGGTAATGAAACAATCTTGGAGTATGTTACTCACAGTGTGTCTCCCTGATGCTCAGTGGTACTTCTATTAGTCCTCAATTAAAGGATGATCTGCCCAGACCGTCGGGTTATATCACATCCTTAAAGGAGATAATGGACTTACATAGCTAAAATGTGGACTAAGGTCAGATGTGAGCGCTTGCAGCTCCCAAATACTCAAAAAGTCAGAAATGGAGACTTAGGGTGCATGTCAAGCATTTTGGGCTCTATCCTTAAGGATGTGTCCTCACCCACTCTGTCTAGAGGTAAGTACCTACGAGCATTGAGGTGATTATTCTCCCTTAAGACGGTGAATTTTATTCCAAGTTATTAAGGTTGACTTGCATTGAGAGTCTCATTTTTTATTTTGACTATCGCTTTGAGTCTTCAATGAGTACAAAAATGCACGCCTCATGCCCATACATATTCTTTGGACCTAAGTTATAAAACTCAATAAAGGGATTTGAGAAATCTGAATACAAGCGGAGAAACTATGGTGAATGCTCACTTTACAAAGACCTACAATGAAATCCATCACTCTCCATGTGAGATGCTCAACATAGTATATAATTCTATCTAAATGAGATGCAATTCAATAAAAATCAGCACTAAAATGAACTTCTATTAGTGGTGAAGAAATGAGTTAAGTTTAAGATAATTAGAATGAACTATAGTGCATCTTTTTCACTGGATCTTTTGTGTGGCCCTGTATTTATCGAGCACAATCAGAAACCCTAAAAGAGCTCTAATAGCTATGTGCCTATCATAAATAATTAACCACTCAAGTTGGGCCCTGTCTTATAGCAAAAGAGTGAAACATGTATCTACACACAACATATAAATAGTGTCCAAGTCTCCTTTACAACTGTGAGTTTTCAATTGAGAATCACTATAGATGATAATTAGTTATTACAAAATAATTTACACGAATAAAAATCATATATAATGAGTCTACTTTATACTAAACTAAGCTCTCCACTTAATGCATCTTCAATGTGGTCTTCTCAGTGAGCTATTACAAGTGTCTCGCCTCCTCGTAGCATCAGTTTCCTTGGCTCCTCGGGACCTGCCAACAATGAAACTTTATCAAAAATAAATCAATAGAGAGATCAATATCACTAATGGAAATAAAAATATAAACACATTAAACAAGTACAAGACAAAGTATAAAAAATAAGATGAATTACCTAAATAACCCTGAAATCACGTAAGATGAATATTTAAACTTAATGAAATAACCTAAATAAGTTGTTTCCTCGGCAACGACGTCATTTGACGAAATGCTAAATCGCCACTCTAATTAAGTGGAGTTATAGTATGAGCGATGAACATGTCAATCAGAACCACACTTAATGTATCTTCGTGAAGAGAGCATGGCTTAAGTTAATGTACAGATATGTTCATGATAGAACACAAGGACATGAACTATTAGGCTATCTAAACTAGGATTTAGATATTTAAGTTATGAAATATAGTGTGATCTAGGTCAAGACGAATGAATGCATTGTATTTTTTATCTTTTTAGATTCAACGATTAATGATAGAATGCAATGCAGACGCATGTTGATAAATGCAAAACAAACCAATGCACAAATTACGTAGAGACTTCCTGAAAATAATTGTTTTAATAACTTAAATTGGTCTACAAAAGTAAGTATGCAAATGATGCACAAATTAGATGTTCAATTGATTGATTGATTAAGTTAGGACTGAAGCATCTATGTCTCTATTAATTAAAACACATCTAATCCTATTTAATTAGAGTTACAAAGAGATTCAAAATACCATAAAAGCTCATTTAAACATGAAGTATGTAAACCAAGGATTAAATGGCCTATTTCTATATCCTTTTAAGAGGTAATAGCAGAATAAGGATCACAAAATAATTAGGGACTTTGTTTAATTCATAGGTTATCAATTACACATCAAATCAAAATATGTAAGGCACAATTATATAGAGAATGAAAATTTGATTCAAACAAAATAAATTTAATTAAAAATAAAGTTCATATGCTCAAGTTATTCTACTAACAATCAAGGGGCTTATTAACAAAGAAAACATAATTAAGAAATACTTAAAACATTACACACCAGTCCAAACAAGGACTAAAAAGCAATAAAATAAACACAGAGGGGCTTATCTATGAATATCTAGGTGTGCATGGACTTTTTTGCAAATTGGAAAAGTTGACGACACCATTTTAATTAACCCAGGCGGGCACGTGCTTCTGGCATGCAGTTAGGCTCGGTTGGAGGCTCGTGTCACTTACATGCTCGGGCTATGTGGAGTGCCTCCACTGCTTCGACTCGGATACAGGTCCACCGATGCTTGAGACTTGGAGAAGTGGCTCAATACTGGTGCTAGCCGCATGATCAAACCAAGATTGGCAGATCCAATGGCAAATGTATTCTCTCAAGGTGACTGCTCCTCTATGTAAGGCAACGGGAAGACGAAGCTCCAGCTGTCCTATTCCTTCTCCCCCATCATCTTGCACATTCGTTGATGGTCGGAGAAGCTTCATGGCTTGCTAGCAAAGACGACGGAGGGGCGATGAAGACTCAACGAAGGTTGGATCACTAAGATGATGAAGCTATGTTGGAGATGAAGCTCGAGATCAGAGAAGGGTACCAACCTCCGATCAATGGGGTTTCTATGAATCTATAAGGATTACAAAGATAGATAGAGATAAGGCAAATTGAATTGGGGTGGAATTGAGTGGAATGGAGGGCTGAATCGAGTGAAGAAATGAAAGCCTGAAACGGGTTCACCTTATGTGCAAGAAGGTGACATGATAGGAGGGTGGGGGTGTAGAAGAAGGAGTATGAATCTAAGTGTGCACATGAATAGGGGATGTGCTGCGAAAGTGTGGAGCTCTTCAAATGGATTTGAAAGAGTGTGCATGACTATAATTAAGTAGGAGAAATTGAGAAGGGGAAGAACTACTGATCGTCTGGAAACAGAGAAGACGACCGGGGGTGGAATACCAGCCTGGGATTGAAGCTTGGAAGCTTCAAGTTGCCGCTTGACACGTAAAGTGAGGGCGTAAAGCTCGATCAATGGTGGAAGGTGCTACGACATGGTTCAGCAACCGTGGATCTCATCGGAGCTTAACCTTGATCTTCCCTTGATTTCTTTCACTCTCTCTGCCACATGAAGAAAGGAGTGGGCTTTAAAGAAACTCGCGTAAAGGCAGATAAAGGCCAACTGCCACCTACCACCTTAATTTTAATCAAGGAACGGTTGGTGGAAGCAGTGGTTTCAATCGTTGGTGGTTACAGAGCTGAGGTGGGGGACGATGATGAAGGAGTTGGTGAAGAAGAGGTTGGAACGGGTTAGCGAATGGCATCAGAATCATGGCGTGAGGACACGTGAAGAAGAGAGGGTAAATGGGAAAAGGTTGTCTTGTGAAGAGGCGCGCCTCCTTAAGGAGAACCGTCTCTTGTTGGATTCAGAATGAGGTGGCATGTGTGTTAGGCTTCAAGCTATGGATGGCCTTGGAGGAGCAGTGAGCGTGGAGGTTGGGGCGACAGAGCCATGGAGTTGCGAGGGGCAAGTACGGTGGAGGGTCAGAGGAGTCACAAGGGGTGGCGTGATGCCATCGGTGGGTGAGGATTAGGGCGACAATTAGGTGGGGAAATAGGGGTAAATGGGATTTTCAGTTGGGGGAGTGTGATAGGGGAAGAAAGGGGAGTTCCTAACTTATTTCATACGAATGAAGAGTTGTGAGAAAAATGAGGCCATGTATTCGAGCCAAAATGCGGGCCTCTGTTAGGTAAGGATTTTGGGACATAAACCAGGACTTCCATCGGGTCGGGCTCGAGGGCTTGGTGGGTTAGGCCGAGCCAAGCACAAACCTAACCCAGAAATATAGGGCCTAAAAAAATGACCCAAGCTCGATCCATATTTAATTTGGGCTTGGGCCGGCCCGATCGGACATGATGCTCATCCTAGTGGATGAGAAGTCCATGTGTTATGTTTGGACAGAGTATGAGGAATGAGAATGATGTGAATTTGTAAATATGATAGACTGAAAGGGTAAGCATGTCTATTTTTTGTCAGAACCATTCACTTTGACCGTCAAAATTGTGAGAGTTAACCACATTAATTGGGGTTTAAGACTAGTAATTTTGTAGGGATCGTGAAGAATTTATTAAGATGTCAGGGGTGGTGGTGTATTCAACAATTTTTAAGGGATTATAGTGAAAAAAATCCTGCCCTTCTATCCCAAAATAAGGAAAAAATCGTTCGAGCTGCAAGTTTCAAAAGTTATTGGCCTAGGTAGTCAACAAACTTATATTTTCTTATGTACCGTATGTAAGCGACCTCTTGAAGAGACGGATTTGATTAGCTAATGGATGCCTATAGAGAGATGGTTCTTTATCGATTTATTTACAAAAATAACAAGAGGTTCCAAAAAAGAACAAGCGGTGAAGTTACCCCTTCAAGTAGTGGGTTTATTTAAAAGTTCTAAACCCACACATATAAAAAATGTAAAGGTAAAACCGCCTAGGACCAATAACTTTAGACTAATTTTCCTTCCAAAATCACAGTCCACCATGGTTCTGATTCGCCGGACCCAACAGATGGGTTGATTTTTTGAAACCAAACAACGGCTGTCGTCGGGCCCTTCACCTAAGGTCGCCACCGCTGATCTGAAGACGAAGACGAAGAGAAGCGTCCTTGATGTCGTCGGCGGCGAGCGACGCAGCGGCGTGGGCGGCGAAGAAGCCCCCGAAGCGTCTCGGCGGAATGGCGGAGGCCCTCTCCATCGCCTCCGATCTCGGCTTCCATCACACGCAGGTCCTCTTCGACCTTCATATTCCGCATGATCTGATTGATCCCTTCGACGTTGTTTTCACCGTTAGAAATCTCTTTGATTTGGTCGATCTATCGAGGATGTGGGGGTCGATTGTTTTGAAGTGTATCGGATTTTGTGGAATCGGGATCGAGGGAAGAGCTCCTGGAAACCAAACGATTAGTTCGGAATGCCGATAGGTGGATTGGATTTTTGAATTCCGCTTTGACTGAATCGCAGCGAGGAAAATTCGCGTGGGGGACAAGTTATTAAAGTTACTAACTGTATACGGTCTCAATTTTTTTTATTATTTACCGTAGGTAAACCGCCTCTTGAAGAGGCAGCTTTGGTTAAGAGAGAGCCGCCTCTTGAAGAGGCGGCTTTAGTGAAAGCTGCCTCTTGAAGATGCGGCTCTCAAACAAAGCCGCCTCTTCAAGAGGCGGCTGTTCGCCAGAACCTTAAAAAAAGAGAAGCAGCAGCTCTTCTGCTCGCAGAGCTGCTGCTTCCCCCCCCTTTTTTTTAAATTCATACGTTGGCGAAGTGCATGCACCGTATGTAATACAAAATATGATATTAGAACAACTTTAAAAGACAAGATTCATAGATTATTAAGTAAATTATTCATATACAAGGTGCATAACGCAAGCGACAAGACAATAGTTGCAAACACTATAAATTACATGCTTGCTTTACATTACAAAAAATTGCCAACATATCGTTCTATGGTCTACGCTCTCTCCTCCTTTTGTATTGTAATTTGACCGGTCTTTCATCTGCCATGGTGGTCTCCGGTGCTTTATGGTCAAATCCATGCAGTTGGCTGTTGCGATCTATTTCATCGACGTTGGTCATCTCGGTTCCTTCAACTCCAAAGAAGGACAACGGGAGGGGTGAATGATGTGAAGGTCCTGCATTGTGCTCCGCTCGATCCCTCCGTGGTACAGGCGGCGTTGTAGGCTCTCTGGATGTCCCACACTCAGGAATTGGGGTCTCAAATTCTATGCCAGACTGAGGGGGTTGTTGTGTATCTACTGGGACATCTCCCTCGCCAGAAGGCCTCTCTCCCCTTTGTCGTTGACCACGTCCCCATCCACGTCCTCGAACACGTGAACGAGGATGAGATGTAGCTTCTTCCTCGGCATCTTCCTGTGAAAGTTCGTCGGTAGGACCATCTCGGAACTGTCGCTGTATAGACTCACGTATCCTAGAACTTGCTGCTGAAGCAAGTTCTCTAATACGTGGAGCACCGTCATCGCAAAGTCGAACAATCTCCTCGAATTGAGACACCTGCAATATGAGCAATTGTTGTCAGAATATGTTAAATCATACTACAATATGTAATTTAAGTAAATGCTATCTTACCGCGTAATCGAGTGTGCATCCATGTCGTCCAATGAAACGTCTTGTAATTCGACGATACCATGGCAAGTACTCGGCGGTCGTATCTGGTCCTCCCAATGAAATGGGAGTCATTGACACCACGTAGTCCCTACGGATGTTCCATAGTCTAATATAGACTGCATGGAACTCCGTCCAATCGACATTGCTCTTCCCTCGGAGATCGATTGCATGCAATTGAGATGACGTGTCGCAAGCCATTGGAATCCCCTCTGTCGAAGGACTCCGTCCGGTGTGTGTAGCTCCACAATACAAAAATGAATCAGGGGACACGAGCCACATGTAACTCCTCATTGCCACAGCAATACAATGGTAACAGGGACAACACCTCCTCTTTGTAGGGCCTCCATACCACCTGCGTTAAATTAGAAATATTAAAAAAACCGGTATAATTGAAAATAAATCGTAATAACGTGTTAACTGAATACCTGCTCATCTAGCTGTAGGTCAAGTGCATCCCTATATGGCCGAACCACATGTGTAGATTCCGCTGAGATATCAAACTCTGCATGCCATCTTACCCCCAAGGGCTTCCCTTGTCAAAGAGGTCAGTGGTGAACTACCGGAGCGATATGGGGGAATCGCTCCCAAGCCCACAACTGTAACAGTATCAAGGGACCACCAATCTCTACTGCCTCAGCCTTCGATGCAACACATAACTGCATGTACAACTACGCCAAACAAGCTGAGCCCCAACTGTACCTCCCACAAGTCTCCAGGTCCTCCAAAAATGGTAGGTAGATCAGGGAGACCTCGTTTCCTGACTTGTCAGGAAAGATCACACCACCAAAAAGCTGTAGAATGTACGCCCGTGTGTATCGCAGAATGGTATCTTCATCGGCGTCCTCTGACAGAACTGAGAAGTTCTCTAGTAGCCAAGTCATGCGGACTCGAGCGCCATCAATGTTGGGCCGTTCTGACCGGACCCCAAGCAATCGCTCGTACAAGCCTGCCCAACTGGGAGAAGTAGTAGGACCAAGCCTGACCATCTGTCTGCAACCCAAATATGTACGCGACATCCTGCAATGTAACTGTCATCTCCCCGTGGCGCATGTGAAATGTGTGCGTCTCGGGACGCCATCTCTCAACCAGAGCTGTAATCAGGTGCCAGTCCAAGGATATGAAATCCATCTGCATTACGCCCAAAAAACCCGCTACGCAAATGTGGTGAACTATGCGCTCGTCCAAGGGGACATGCCTCAGTGTGCTCTCCCGTCGTCGGCACCGTAGGCATCTCGTCACCTGAAAAAGTAAACATATAGATTATGAAAATTATTCAAGGAAATATTATGTGAAAACTTATAAAAACTGTACTTACATCCTCTGCCCAAACAATAGTAGAACGGTACTCCCTCTGTTGGCGTAAAAGAGAGCGGTCAACTGGGTCCGGCTCCATCTGTTCATAAACAACATTAGAAATAACAAAACAATGACTTTAGATTTAAATAATTTAAAATATATTGAAAGAAATCATTCACATACTATCTCTGTTGGGACACTTCTTCCTGTTATGACCTAATCCCCCACAGATACCACATGTATTTTGCATCCTACCATGCATAGTGTTCCGCCTATTATGACCTTCAACACCACAAGTGCCACATTGAGATTGCACGGTATTCTCCCTCATGTCCATCTCATTGTGAATCCTCTTACTCTTTGGTCGCCCCTTTTTCCTTATCCTGCTATCATTTGGAATAACTAATGGATGGTCGAAACTGGGCCACTTGTCTCTGTCACCAATGGGGTAGAACAACCCTTCGTAAATGTGGGACTGAGCTTGCCATGTATACCATGGGCCACCATATTCTTCCACATCTGTGTTAAGTGAGATAGAACGACACATGCATGAGAACAAGGGATTTTGTGAGTTTGCCATTTTTGACATGTACACGATGCATCGCTAACCAAGACAGTTTGTTTCTTTCCACCTTTTAGACCGAATTGTGTCATGCGTTATCCTGTGACGACCTCATACATGTGCAAGGGTGCTCTTTGTATGCGAAAACAACGGTGGCCATTACTTCTGTCGATCCAACGCTTCAACATGTCATGCGCGTATTTGGTATATTTCTCACCCCGTAAAATACAATTATGGGCCTCGTCATGACGGTCACAGAAGTAGCTAATGCAGTTGTAGTACGTCTTTAACACCAATGCCGCAACTGGCAGACTTCTTGCATCCTTAAGAACGGCATTGTAGCTCTCAGAAAAATTTGTGGTTGTATAACCAAATCTGTAGCCACCATCAAATGCAATTGTCCAACGTTCCTTTGGACAATCATGTGTGTCAAACCACTTTGCAGCATTCTCGTCGCATTCCTTCAGCTTGTCCATGTAAGATTGCCATTTTGCTTGCGAGTAGACTTTTCCCGTCCTCATGACCATTCGCTTTAGATTTTGATTTTTGTGGACATCATTGAAATTACTACCCACATGTCGTAGACAAAAGCGTCAATGTACGTATGGTGGAACAAATTGAACCTCTGGGTATATGAGTGCAGCACGTAACCCAGGAGCACGGTCAGATAACAAACAAATAGGTCCAGCACGATCACGGAAAACATACAAACGTAGCCTCTCCAGAAACCACGCCCAACTAGGGCCATCCTCCTCGTTGACAAAAGCAAAAGCCAACGGTAAAATGTGGTTAGCTGCATCGCTTGAGCAAGCAATAAGGATCTTCTACTTATACCTTCCATACATGTGTGTACCATCCGCACTAACAATGGGCCTGCAGTGTCTGAATGCCTCAATACAAGGTCCAAATGCCCAGAAGACCCTCTCAAATAGCTCCCCTTGGTTCACTGTTGTTGTGTCAATATCTGTAATCGAACCATGAATAGCCTCCTCAAAGGCCCTAAAAAGATAGGGAAGTTCATTGTAAGATTTCTTCCAATCGCCATATACCATCTCAATACCTTTCCTTATTGCGTCCCAAACCCTTCTTCTACTCACATGGAAGGCAAAATCATATTGAATTGATGTCTGAAGAAAAGAAACCTTGACTGATGGAGATATTTTAATTTGATTCATGAATCTGAGTGCGCTGAAGTTGCAATCCAGCTGAGGATGGTCTTGATTAACAGCACGATTCAAGCAAGTATGCGACTTCTCAACCATTGAGACAACAAACTGTCCATCTATTGGTCTACGATGACCACGCAATCTCCATGAACAACCTCTAGCCCGTTCGCTACAGTGTATATCCCACACCTTCTTATCTGATTTCAGTACCGTGAAGTTGTAATGACGTTTAATATGGAAAACCTTCACGGCGTACACCAAATCGGCTTTGCATTTGAAAAGCATGCCATTTTTCAACTCGTTGCTCAGACTAATCTCATCATCACAATTCATGCAATCTTCGCCATTCAGAATATAGCCATCACCACCTCTCATGTTCAAAAATGGAATGTCAAACACGATACGGGTTCCAACATGATGATCCTCCTCCTCATTGTCATCATTTTCCATCTCATCATCCGTATTCTGTGGTGATGGTTCCATTAACCTGTCCCGTTCCGGATCATTAAAAGGATCCATGTCTACCACGGGAGCAGAAACTGGAGGTATGGATCCACCTTGTGGTACAGAAACTTGAGGTCCGGATCTGGGTATAGAGAAAGGGACAGTAAATATCACGGGCCGATATGCAGCACCTATCTCCTCAGCATATTCGACAATCTCTCGGACATCATCGTCATACTCGACACACCCAATATAAAAACTTGCTCCATCTTGGGACATTTTATGAAATACCCGTAACTCAAGTCCTTGAGATAAATCCAACCTGAAGACGGACTTAATGTGCTCAATCAGTCCCGAGAATGACATTTTGTGACCAATTTTGATGGTTTTCATACGACCTCCTACATAGGTCACATCTTTACTAGACTTCGATATTGTACCCCCACAGTGACAGAAACAACGAACTTCTCGAGACATCCTACATACCATTACGTCGATATCAATGTATTAGAGTGAAGAAAGTATTTCAAACAATCATTTAAACCCTAAACATGTACCTAAAACCCTAAACTAATGACAAATCATACCTTCCTTGAGGTAGAGAAGGAGATGAAGAGCGGAAACGAGGCCAACGGACGTTGGCAAGATGGCCGGAGAGCCGAGGGCGGCGGGAGGGGGAGACCGAGCGAGCTTGGAGGACGCAAGAGAGCTTCGGCGGAGGAGGCGGGAGAGGTTCTGTGTACGCGTGGGTCGGGCATTGCCTGCCCGCTGGGGTTTATGGTCGAAGAAAGCCGCCTCTTCAAGAGGCGGCTTACCTATGGTACATAATAAAATTTTTTTTTCGATCGTATACAGTAAATAAGTTTAATAACTTGCCCCCCACGCGAATTTTCCTCGAATCGCAGCGTATATGGAGTGTTATCCCATTTTAGAGTAGCTATCACCTTATAAGGGATATTTGTAGGTTATCTTTCGGTCCATTTATTAACAACGTCGACCATTTATCCCATTACATAGGTTCGGTCAAGAATGAAATTTACCCTTGTTGACACCAATGCTCCAACCGCAAAAAAAACGTAGTGTTTGGATTTGTTGTGCTCAATAGTACGACTTTGTAGTTATATATATGATTTTAGTTATACCCACTTAAATGGTCTCGTGGTAGTGCAGGCAGTATGCCATTGCCGACCACCCAAAAGATCAGGGTTCAAATCCCCCCTTGTGGGGGATGCGTTAGGTAGTCGACAACTTGCGTAAAAAATAGTCGAATTTTTCAACATGAATTTGAGCAAAAATCCATGTAGCTGACCCTACTTATACTGAGAGAAGCCACCATTTTCTATATATGATTTTAGTTGAAGTTGTTGGCGCTGGCTCTGTGAATCTATGATCGTATCGTTATGTTGTTGGATATGCAATAAACTTGCATGGAGAAAGCATTACTAAAAGCTAGTATCATCAACGAAGGAGATGTTTTTTGGGAAAAATATAATAAGTGCATTGCAATGCTTTAAGATGTTCCTTATAAAATATTGTATTTGAAGCCTGCTTTGGCTGCAACAGGCAAATAATGACATTGACAACATATCAACATTTCGCTAATATGTTGGTGTCTATGAGTGCGCGATATCAAAACTAACCATTATATCTTTTTATGTGGCATTAGCGAGATATCAACAACATATCGCCGATAATCGCTAATGTCACTAAAATCTCGTTTATTTCGACCAACATTGAAGATTTCCAAATCTTCATTTTTTATTCGAATTCAGCCTCGTATCGTTGATTGATTCCATGTGTTGCCCATTTCACTCGATACTTGATGCCAACGAGCATCGTTGAGCAATTTTGGACATTTGTGAAGCGTTGGAGAGATCTTGGAGGCTTGAAGGTTCATTGATTTGACAATATGTATTCTCCCCCCCATGATTATGTAAGTAATGTTACTATTGTATTGGTATATTATGGATTTTGATTTTATGAGACTGTATCATTTCTTACTTTAATTTATTTACGCAATTTGTATGATTAAACTTCTAATTTCATGCCTTGTTCAGCTTGCATATCAGTTCGTGTGGTGATTATGACAAAAATACTACTACAAAACTTTTATTTAGACCTCTATTTTAGCAAACGAGCATGTTTTTTCATCTTATTTATTGATTAAAGAACACTAATAATTTTGTGAAAAATTGATTAATATAGCAATTCCCAGGATTTTTGATGATATTATCGACATGCTAATGACATGTCGATGACATGCCCCTTTCATAACTTGGCGAAACGACACCGAGGGAATTTCTTTGAGTGGATTATTGAGGTGGGCCTGCTAGAGGCCCAAACCATATAGTACTCAGCGCGAACGCCACATAGAGATGTTTTTTTTAATTTTTTATATCTCGCATCGAAAATCCTCTTTTGTACCCTCTTCAATGGTCTAGTGGTAGTGCGGTGTCTCTACCATCCAAAAGATCAGAGTTCAAATCCCCCCTTAGGGGTTGCATTAGGTAGCCAACAACCGACGTAAAAAATAGTCGGATCTTTCAACAGGGATTTGAGCAATAATCCCTGTAGCTGACTCTAGTTAAAGTGGGAGATGACTTCATCTTTTTTTTTACTGAAAATCATCTTTTCTTTCTTTATTGTGTTACATATAAGGCCATTGTGACGTGGTCGAAAAAGGAGATTGAGACGACGGAGTGCAAAGGTCGAGGGAAGGCTACATCGCCGAGAGTTGGATGAGCGAGAGAGGAAAGAGAGGACGCGACCATCACAAAAAATCCTTCGAGCGAGCGAAGGTCCCGATGGAACATTTGTACGTTGCGGGGGCCGGGGTCCCCCTTTTTATGATCACTGGTGTTGTTTCAAGTGTGTCTTGGTAGGTCACTTAGCGAGGTGGTATGTCTGCTATAGGTGTAGAGAAGAAGGCCATCTGCGAAGAGAATGCTCTCGAGGTCCGTCGAAGCCCAGAGTACGACAGTTGGGGAAGGTCCACCGAAGAAAAGGGAGGAAGTTGCTGAGGGGCAAGGCGATCCGATTGAGGGTGTGGTGATTGTCGAATGCGTGGATAAAGACTTGATGACGATGATCGATGTGCTGGAGCTAGGACACGTGCAAGGTTGCGTAGAAGATGCTGTGTGGCTCTCGGATACTTCCCTACGTGTTCGTGGTGTTGAAGCAGAGGAGGTGGCTGGCTTCCTTATTGGTGATGGGGGTTTATTTCCACCAACACTGAGTTGGCATAAACCTCGTCTGTGTTATGGGGTTTCAGAGCTTTTGCAGCAATGGCTAGTGGAGATTCAAGCCTTCCGATGAGATGTCGAGGCCTCCATGCCATTCGAGATGCGTTGCGACCAGTTGGCATTGTGGAGAAGGTGCTAAGGTCAGGCCCACGTCCGGGAGAGTTGGACGTGTTGGTTAAGATGCGAGGATCACCGAAATCTCTGTTGGTGGAGATCTCCTTCAAGGTGGGAAGAATAACATTTAAGCTTCGGTTGTCAGCGATGAAAGGCGAACATCGGGGCTTGTTGGTAGAACCGGAGCGCATGGATAGACTTACAACAACGAAGAAGAAGAAGGAGGTCTCTTCTTGGTTTGGATCCGGCTTTCGGTCGGGCTGCAACCAGTGGAGCGTGTTTCTCGGAGAGATCGGGCGGTTTCGGGCTGAGATTTGCACCTGAAATCACCGCTTCCAGCGAGTCTCCTTTTTTTGAGGTTCTGGACATTGCACTCTCCACCAAGCGAATATATTTTAGGAGGAAGTCCGCCTAGTGGATCCGAATCTTTCTTCTCGGGTTCGCTTAACGGGTCCGGATCTTATTTCTCGGGTCAGAACTTAAACCAGCTGGTCTCTTCCAGAGATGGAGGCCCCTCGACCCTAAGCTGTCCTGTGCCAATCTTTCCATATCTGAGCTCCTTTTTCTCAGATCCAATGGAGGAGGTGGACTCGATTAGGGCCCTGTTACTGCCTGCACGTGGTATGTTAGTCAAGCGGAGGGGCAAGGTGGCCCCGCAGTGACGCCATCCAGGGAAGGAAGTGTCGTCGTTTCTTCAAAGGCTATCTTCGACGGTGGTCTCTCGACTTCCGCAACTAAGGTGGTGGGGAGTGGGGCTTTGGTTATGGGAACATGGGTGACAGAGGAGGGTGTAGTGAGGGTTGCGGAAAACGAGGTGCAGAGGGAAGACAACGAGGTGTTAGCTATGGAGAAACCGAGGGGAGCTTCTGGGGTATGTTGTAAGAAGGTCGAGAAGCGGATTTTGGCGGCGGAGAGAACTCGAAGGGAGAGGAGACTCACGCTATGCGAAGGCAACAAAAGATCGAGGGGTGATCCAATTCTTTCATTCTCGCGCAAAAGAAGAAAGCTGGAGGCAAGGTAGTGGCTGGAGCAGGAGCTTGAAGATCAAGCAATAGGAGGCCCATGCCTTGGGAGGGGAGAGGACAAAATGGCGGTAAAATTGGTGCAAGAGGAGAAGAAGAAGAATGCGGGGCAGGTTGCAGAGAACTTGTGTGCTACGGTTGACATTCACGTGTTGGTTGCAGAATGTCTTGGGAGTTGTCTTGTCCGCCGTTAACCCATCAGGTGGATCATAACGAAGATCGTAAGTTGGAACGTGAGTGTGTTGGGGGATAGGGGGAAGAGAAAAACGGTTAGTGGTCTGTTGAGTTCTTGGCATGCCGACGTGTTGTTCTTGCAGGAGTCGAAGATTGATAGTTGGGATTCGTTTCTCTGGAGATCGTTGTGGAATCAAAAGTTGTCGGAATTCAGTGCAATACTGTCTGTAGGGAGTGCGGTAGGTGTGGTATTGGCATGGGACGAAGGCTTATTTCTGGATTTGGAAGAAAGAGTGGGGATTAGATCTGTTTTAGTATTGGTGGAACACAAGTTCGGAGCAGGCCAGATGCTTCTTAACTGGGTATATGGAGTTTCTGGGTGTGTGCGTGACTCAGAGTTGTGTGAGGAGTTAAGGACAACTAGGAGCAATTTTCCTAGCATCCCTTGCTTTGTTGGAGGAGACTTTAATGTTCTTTTGCTTGCTTCAGATTGCCCGGGATATAAGGTGGGATGGATCTGGGCTCTTCAATTTTCTTAGAGTTTGTGGGGAGATGGTGTTGGAGGTGCTGGATGCCACAAATGGGAGGTTCACTTGGCGTAACACATCATCTAGGACTTGTTTGGATCGCTTCCTTGTGTCGGTGGAGCTACTGGAGTCGTTCAATTTATCCACCATGCGGGTTCTTCCTAGATCATGATCTGATCACACGTCTATATGCTGAGATTTGGGTGAGGGGACGTTTCCAAGGTTGATGTTCACGTTCGAAAGAGCATGGTTGTTAGAGGATGGATTCTAGGAGATGGTTACAAAATGTTGGGACTCCTTGTAGGTAGAGGGATCAACTGTGCATAAATTGGCCCAGAAGATCACAAGCTTACGTGGGATGCTGATGAAGCATAGGAAGGAATTACGGCAGACTCACAATGCGAGATGGGACCAAGCAGTGAAGGAAATCGTCAAGCTAGATATAGAAGATGAACGAGATCTTAACCAAGCTGAGGTGGCATCGCGAGGTGATCATCAGAAGATTGTAGCTGAGGCCGACAAGCAGAGGGAGGTTGAGTAACGTCAAAGATTTAGACAAAAGTGGATGAAGGAGGGGGACGTGAACACATGCTTCTTACATGACTTGTAGGGGGAGAGGGGGAGGGTTCAAGGTGATGGAGCGTTTGGTATGACAATTGTAGAACACTTTCGGAAATTTAGCAGGACACCTCCCACTGGGTCCAGGTTGCTTTGTAGGGGGGTTATGACTTTGAGGATTGAACAACAGGAGTTGCTTGTCTCAGTTTTCACCAGGGAGGAGGTACGCAGGGCGGTCTCTGACCTCAATGCGGATGGGTGCCTTGGACCAGATGGCCTTCCAGTGTTCTTTTATCGAGAATTCTGGGTTTTGGTCGAGGATGATGTCATGACAATGACTGAGGCGTTTAGAGAGCTGAATTAGGGAATGGAAAAACTCAACAGGTCCTTGTTTTTGCTCCCGAAAAGGGAAGGTGCTGAGCGAGTGGAGGACTTTAGACCCATAGAATTATCCAATGCTACTTACCTCATCATGGCTAAGGTGTTGACCAACCAGCTCAGGGGCGTTCTGGACGACCTTATTCTGCCAGCTCAAACAATGTTTATTCCAAGACGTTAGTTGTCAGAGGGAGTGGTAATGGCATCAGAGATTTTTTCGGATTGGAAGAGAAGATGAGCTGCTGGTTTTCTCTGGAAGGTGGACTTTTCGAAGGTGCATGATTGTATGAGCTGGAAATTTATCTGGGCTTCCCTGATCTGGAGAGGATTCTCGGGCATCTGGATCGATTGGATGAAGAGATATATTACCACTTCCTTTCTCTTAGTGCTTGTTAACAATAGACGGGAGGGGAGCTTCTTCCAACCGCAAATGGGGGTGAGGCAGGGGTGCCCCTTGGTTCCTTTTTGGTTTGTTCTAGCTGTGGATGCATTGACAGTTAATGACAAGGCTTGCGGAGGTCGGTGGTTTCTTCAGTGGCTTCTCCAAAGAGGACATTTCAATATCGATCCTCTAATATGTAGATCACACCATTTTCTTCATTGAAGGGGATGCATAGGAATGTTAGGCATCCAATACTGTGTTGGATATTTTTGATAAGCTGTCAGGTCTGAAAATTTAGAGAGCAAAATATACTTTTGTCCCCTTAACCTTGGTTCAGAAGTGGTCGCGGTGTGTGAAGAGATTCTGGGTACTGCACAGAAGAGCTTGCTAATCAACTATCTTGGCCTGCCACTGTTGTGTGGGAGACTTAGGCAGGTTGATTGGGTACCGATCATCGAGAAGTTGGAGAAGAAATTGGCAGGATGGAATTCGTCTTACCTGTTTAGAGGAGGGAGGTTGGTTCTGGTGAAGGCGGTTCTTTCGGCGATTTCGATATTTTTCTTGTCCACGGGAGTGCTAACTGTGGGTACCAGAAAGAGGTTGGAGATTCTAATGCGATGTTTCTTTTGGTCGTCAACCCAAGAGGGAAAGGAGTTGCACTAGTAGAATGGTTGGTGGTGACTAAGTCGATTAAAGATGGAGGGCTCGGAGTGTTGCGGATTGTTGATGTGAATAAGACACTGCTTGGGAAATGGATGCAGAGAATCTGGGGAGGCGGGGATGATCTTCTATCTAGGCCGGTGAGATCTATCTATGCAGCGTCGCCCAGCCTATGCACGTGCACAGATGTTGTGAGTTTACCTTCCACGTTTTGGAGAGGTATTTGTTTGGTGGTGCCGATTCTTGCTGACTCGATGCGACTGATTTTGGGGTATGGTCGTGGTTTCCATTTCTGGCAGGATGACTGGTTTGAAGAGGGTGCTCTTTGCGATATGTACCCCAGAAGTTTTGTTCTTGCAGTTGACAGGGACACCTATGTTGCGGATGTGTGGACAACTGGTCCTTGGATGCTTCATTTTGTGGCTGAATTGTCGGGCCAGAGGGTGGAGGAGTTCGTCGGTCTCTCGGACAGGTTGGTGAGGGTGGAGGCGCCATCAGAAGGTAGAGACTGTTGGTGCTGGAGAGATGGGACATTCACGGTAAGAAAGGCGTACAAGATGATCTCGACTTAACCATCACTGACAGATACAGAGATTTCCAAGGACTGTGTTAGGATCTGGAGCTGGAAGATTCCTACACAAGTCAGGGTATTCTCGTGGCTGTTGAGAAGAGAGCGCGTTTTGACGGGAGCGCGTAGAGCCATGATTTTTCTGGTGTGGAGGAGGGCTGTCAAAGATATGGAGGGACAAAGGATGTGGACCACCTCTTCTTTCAGTGCCCTGGTTCGATTGATTTATGGCATAGTGCAAACATTCCAGGAATCCAGCGGAGTGATAAAGATTCTTTTTGGGCTTCGATTAGCAGACACTGGTCATGATCTGAGGAAGAGCGGAAAAAGACATGTGCGTTGATCTAGGCGCTTTGGCTAGCTAGAAATGCGTTTATTTTTGAGGGTGGGAGATTTTATTTTGAAAATGTACCTGAGCATAAATGCCCTATATGAAACTTGGTGTCTGTAATTACTCCTTTATTATTTATATTTATATTCTTTGGATGGGCCTCTATTGAAGGCTCATCCCATCTTTTCTCAAAAAAGGCCATCGTCTCTGGGTAATATGATCTTGAAGGTTAGAGAGATTTAAACACTATCTGTAGGGTTGCTAGTCAAATCAAAGATGTTAATTTCCAATTCATATTCATTCGCTACTAGCTCAGTCCGAGTTGTTCATTTTAAAACCATGTAAACGTCATATTCGATTTCATAATTTAAATATTTAATGACTTCGATGTGAATATAAGGTATATACGTTCAGTAAAATTTTGAGTCTGACAAGATGATATTTGTTTATAATATATTAATGAACTACACCATACAAATCATTAGATTTTGTTAGGTACAGGAAGCTCAGCAAACCTTCTTCGAGACCCATTTTATTTTCCTATTTTCCTTTTTCGTTTCCGTAATCTAATTTCTGCTTCCCCACTTCTCTATTATCTATTAAAGCTCATTCCAACCCTCTTTTTCCCAGTATTTAACTTAGGGAAACTTTTGAGTCAAATATAGTTATTTATATATATTTTTATTTTTTTGAAGGGCCTTTCGCATATTTATTTTCATCCGTAAATGTGTTTTCAATTATACTTTGTCAAATGTTATGTGTTAAAATTGTCTTTAATAACAATTATCAAATATATTTGCCAACTTTTTAAACAGCCACGTTTCAGGCATCTCATATTAGTGTCTTCATGTGGTTGATGCATAGAGGACAAATCATGATGAGAGATCGTTGGTCCGTGCTTTTTGTGGTAGGCAGCGATAGGTATCCTCTCCGTGGTGAGGCGGTGGAGTTTATCTATCATCTTTTCTTTGCATGTGAGAAGGTAAAGAACATTTGTCATGAGCTGGGGATTGATTGGGGTCGCCATGGACGACCTTGTGTAAGATTCCGTACCAACAAAGAATTACTTCACCCTATTGCAGCAATTTGCGTGATATAGCTTTCTCGTAATGGTATTATCTTTGTGTATGATTGTTTCTACTTTGAGAATGTGATCTTTCATACCAAGACTCCCGTCGAGTCTTGGCTCTTGTAACGTAACCCTGGTATTTTTCCATTAAATTAATATACTTAGGGCGAATACCTTCACGAGTTTCCCCCATTTTTGCCTCAAAAAACAACCACGTCTCAGAAAGTACTAAATCTGAATTAACAATGAACTGAATTTGAATGTTCGATAGCAATAACAAAAAAATACGATGAATACAATCATTTCCCTGAACAAATTGAACTCGAAGATGGCTCCTGTTTGACTTCGTTCGGTTGGATTAACCTCTGTAACTGTTTGTTTTTTCCTTTTCTGATCCACTCACGCTAGATATGGAGTAAGATAATAAGTAGAAAGAGGAAAAGTTGATTTTAGATGCAAAATAATAATACTCTACTAGCAAGTTGCTGACTGGATCTATTTAATTGATGGCAAAAGAACACAATATATAGCAATGAGGTCTGATGAAATGGAGAATGTAAGGGGAAGCATTTACTTGATCATTAATTTTCTCTTCAAGTACCTTTCTCCACTATTTTACTAGTTGATTCCTCAAATGCAGATCTAGTTGTTTGTTATTTGGGCTAATATCGTACACCACTAACTTCCAGGATGATTCACAATGTTGGTCTTCATCTTCCATCAATGATAGAAGTGATGATCTGATAAGAGTCTTGAGAGAGCTTACCACTGTTCAAAGAAATATTGCCAACTTGCAAGTTGAGCTTCAAGGTCGGAAAAGTGAGATGCCAATCTCTTCTCTTGACCCCCCCCCCCCCCCCCCCCCCCCCCCCCCCCCCGCGCACCGAAAATGCATGAAATCATGCCTTGCTTATTTATCTTGCATTAAGTTATGTCTAAGTTACAAATCTTTAATCTGTACTGTTAATGCATGAACCTTCTGATAGTTTGCAAATATCCCTCCAGCTACAAATTTTAGTTGTAGATGACATCTGGTAAAGCTAAAAAGAATAAGCTCACAATATCAAAATACAGACTTTTTGACATTGTAGGTAATAATATTTTATTGTAGTTGAGGTAATTAATGACACTTTTTGCTACATAATAGGCGACTGGTTGGTTATGATATATTATATATATTTACAAAATTACAAATAAACTATATACTGTAGGACGTGGTAGGCTGATGAGAAGGAAAAGTGGTAAGGCACTAGTTCGGAACCCTCTTAGGAACATGCTTCCATACCATAACTGGAATCATTTTCATTGAACCATGTGCCCTAGCAATAGAGAGGAACATATGGGTGGAAGTATTTTAAGGTCCAATAACTAAGACGAACTTCACAAACACATCTGGGCACTATTTGTAACACATTCTTTCAAAAAAAAACTATTTCTAACATAAATATTTAAATTTAGCTTCTCAAAACAGACAATGATTCATTATAAATATGTAAATTTAGCTTTTCAAAATAGATAATGATTCATTACAGGGTTTTTTTATAGAAGCTAAATTCGTTAATGAGCGTTGTTTATTCTTGAGTTAAAATTGAGTATGTTATAGTATTGTTGTATTTTCGTATTCCCTTCTTTTTTTTACGTAAGCTCAATAAGGCATCTCTTTTTTTTGAATCAATAAGGCATCTCTATAGCCCAATAGAGCAAGCTCTTTTTGTCTATTGGGTGTCCCCTTTATATATAGAGGACCCTAAGTTCCAAAATTAAAAAAATTTGCTCGTTTACATTTCCGCTTGACACAAGAGCTGCGGTCGTGGACAAAAGTTCCAGCCCCTCTTGAAAAACCCTAACCCCACTAACAACCCTTATTAGAAGAGCGATGACATGCCCGACGACGACCTATTCACCTAAATAATAGGTGCTCCGAGGTTCTTGGCATTGGTCTACGCACTTGTGGAGTCCATTTTTCACTGTTAGCACGTTTGAAAATTTAAATGTTTTCAAACCTCCTGTTTCGAACAATCCACTCCATGTGAGGTCTCTAGAGCATCTACAATGGTGATTGGAGTGTTGTGTATCTAAGTCTACAAACAACCTCTTGAATATGCTTGCGTAGACAAGCTTTGTTGATCTTGCTTATTGTTTCGTCCTTCCCCGGGCATGCCTATTTTGTTATGGAAGAATCAAAGGTCGATGCTACTTTATCTCTTGGGACTGTCAAGAGCTTCGGTCCTATTGTCAAGATGGATGGGACCAACTATGAGTTGTGGGCGATGAATTCACGAGCATTATGGAAAGTCACAACAAGGAGTACACTCTATCAAGGAGGGATGCCTAACAAATTAGGCACCAACACCATATGGAAACAAGATAATGCATGGATCCGAGTTTGGCTATCAGGCACGCTGATAAATGAGATTTGCTGATGAAATCTTGCATCACCGTACTGCGGAGGCTATGCGGGATATTCTTGCGATTGCATATTTACAAATGATGTATGAAATGAAGATTCATCAGCTTCAACATGATATCTACGTGACCAAACAGGATGGTCGCCCCTTCACTCTCTCTATTCCCTTTTGAGGGGCTTGTTGGAGAAACTTTACAGTTATATTTAGCCCAATGCTACGATTGATCAACAATTTACATATATGAACACTGCGATGGTTGGTGTTTTCCTTGTCTTTCTTGATATAGTCTATGACTCATCAATCATTACACATTTAGCTTCTTTCTAGTGCTACTGTCCCTTATATGGAGGAGACCTACGATCATCTGAGCAAAATCTTTATGCTATTCACACTTGCCTCTCAGACCTCCTCTACTATGGCAACCTCAAAAGATAGAGGAGGGTCGGCCCAGTTTAGAGGATGAGGAGGCTGAGGTCAAGGGATCGCCCTTGACCTCAATGCATCTACTGCAACCATCTTGGGCACGCTGACACATGCTACCTGATTTGGCTTTTGTTGTTAAGCACCTTGAGTCAGCAACATCTTCAAATGAGATGTACGAGAATCTTATCTCCCTGTCGAAGGAGATTACGAGACCTTCCCTTGCTCAGACCGGTCCCTATACTGCCCTATCTTACACATCAACCTCTGCCAGCACCTCAGGTATAGGTCGTGCTCTTATTACATTTTGCAGCTCCAACTTTATAGTGTGGGTCATCGAACTTAGAGCTTCTCGTCATCTTTATGAAAATAGAGAACACTTCACCCCATACAACTCGATCCCTCCTGGTCACTTAGTCATCATTAGAGATTAGAGACATCCTCTCACAAGATAGGAGAAGATCCATCTCACGCCCTTTGTTGAAGTAATATTCTGTTTTCTTTATTTTTATCTTCTTTGCATGTGTACTTCTCTTTTTATGCAAGGTTGCAAAAGTCGGTAGTCGGTACTCGGTCGGTTGGGTCACTGACTAAGGATTAATCGGCGGTCGGACGACTAATCGGATTTAGTCAGACTTTATTCGACTTTGAATTTTTATGATTATTTTAAATATATAACTCATTTTTATACATATATTTACATAGATTTGTACATTTTTATACTATCATAATAAAATAAAAAAGTAATTGAATTTAAATAAAACACTGAGCATATTATAATAAGTTTGCTTGTAAAAAATGCAAAACATATAAGAATATGGCATCTCCAAGTAAAAATTGGTCGACTAGTGTACCTAGTCGGAATTAGTAGGTACTCGGTCGGCCACCCCACTGACTAGACTAGTCGGACCTACTAGTCGGGCCAGTCGGGCGACTTTTACAACCTTGTTTTTATGTACGATATATGGCCTCTAATTGTAGCACTAGGGTTTCCTCCATATATGAAGAATCCCTAGGGACTTAGAATAAATAGTTCGCTCAATTCCTTTCACATGGTATCAGAGAGGCAGTCCTACACCAACGCTCTGGTTCCCTTTGAAATCTACCCACCTTCTAGCCCTTCTCTTCTCCCTCTCACGAGTAGCAACTGCCTGTTACCCATCTAGGCGTCAGAATCATGGCAACTAGCCCCCCCCCTCGTTGCTCTACATCAACATCTAGCGGCCCCACAATTGTTCATCGTGATCTTACAACATCCACTTCTTTCAGCACTAGCAACCATCGCATATCACTGCCCCTAGAAGCCCTTCTCGCCACAGCAACCGACTGATTCTCTTCGCCTACCAGCAGCGCATGGAGCCTCCTGCCCTATCTTACGCTAAGTAACACATGAACGGGTAATCGATATCAAGTTCAACTTCATCTTATTCTTCCAATGCTCCCTTCTCTATCATGGTCGATTACAAGATTGATGTTTCCTCATCATTTGGGGAGTTGAAAGGTCAATGTCCCATAGTCAAGATGGATTGGACAAATTATGAGTTGTGGTGGTGCAATTTATAAGCATCACGTAGAGCTACAACAAGGAGTACATTTTGACGGAGCTTGGGACAGTCGATAACTTGTTAGGGTCAGAGTATCTCTCGTGTCATGCACAGGAGGTTGGGTGGTGGTGCGCAGGTGCAGGGAGGTGGGGAGGCCAAGGGCGACGAAGGAGGTTGGGTGGTGGTGCGCAGGCGCAGGGAAAAGCTACCGACGTCGACACGTGATGCGAGGCTCGCAGGGGCCTTCTCCAACTCCTTCAGAGCGGAATGTTTCAGGTGCGGGTCTCGGTCGCACTGGGTTCGTCACTGCCGGGAGCTAATCCAGTGTTTCTTGTGCCGTCGCTTCTCGCACAGGAGCAACTCATGCCCGTCGAACGTATGGCATGTGCGTGAGGATCGTCGCCATGTTAGGGGTTTGTTGATTGGTGAAGGAGGCGGACGGGGGGACGCGCTCTTCCAGGGCACGTCGGACGTGGGCCTGGTACCGGCGGCCTTATTTAGAGGAGATATTGTGCAGCTCTCACCGCGGCGCATCCTCGCGCGGGGGATGGAGGATAAGCTGTGCAGGGAGCTACTCCGATGGACCAAGGAAGGCTGGACGAATTTACGTTGGCGGCGCCCGAGGGCGACAGATGGTCTTCTACGGCCCAAGCAACCGGACCGGGTCCAGTTGAAGGGCGTTCCGGTGTCATCACGCAGTCTTCCAGCAATCCGTACGCTGCTGGGGGTAGGGGTGGAGATAGTCAAGGTCGATTCCTCGGGATGCTGGCTGGGGGAGCCGCTGGACCCCATCGGTTCTGTGAGGAACCTCAATCCTGTGTCGCTGGGGTGAGAAGGTGTCGGTGGGCGGGGAAGCCTCTCTACGTCGAGCTCACTTCGTTGGAAGTGGAGGCGGGGAGGCAGAACCATGGCTCTTGTAGCCTGCACGCAGAGGTGGGGGCCCCGTCTGATTTTGAGCGGATGCGAATGCCGGGGGGCGCGGCGGAGCAGCCTGGTCGGCAGGAGGCGGGAAAGCGGCAGGCGAAACACGAATCATTTTCGGAGGGGGCGACTCCTCGATTCCCATGCAGGATCCGCTTCTAGACCGTCAACCTGCCATTTCTGGAAGAGCGCTTCGATCCTTGTAACATTTCACAGCCAGTAGGAACGTTGCATAATGCTGACGTGGAGCAGATACCGGTTCAACCCGCCTCGACGAGGGATTCAGAGCTCCGGGAGGAGGGCTTTTGCGGTGGCGCTCGGATCTTGGTCTACCCCATGCTCCCGAATCCGATTACCCATCCTGGTTCGTTCTCGGGGGTCCGTATGTGCAAGTGGTCAGGCCAACATCGGTCTGAACAGGTCATCCTCTGCTCTCCCCATGGCGCTTTGTTTCTCGAGGGGGGAGAGGTGGGGGACGAAGAAGCCTCATTGACGATGGAGGGAAAGCCGATGGAGGGCAAGCTGGAGGGGGGGGGATGGGCTCCACCCGCGTTGAAGGCTCGCCATTGGTGGGGGCGGCTACATCATCGTGTGAGCCTCCCCGGCATAGGGATGAAAGAGAGTGGCGGTTTCTCCAACGGCTGCACCAAGGGCGGATACCACAGTCTCGCCGGAGCGGGGGCAGGGGTCCGTCCGTGTTGTAGGCTCGCCAGGGGTTGGGGCCTTGTTGGGGAGTGCGCCTCTCGATGTGGAGGCTCTTGGTAAAGATGAGCGGAGGGTCT
Source organism: Ottelia alismoides (assembly GCA_037367405.1). NCBI lineage: Eukaryota > Viridiplantae > Streptophyta > Magnoliopsida > Alismatales > Hydrocharitaceae > Ottelia > Ottelia alismoides. The sequence continues at coordinate 269,780 of JAZKJV010001616.1, forward strand.
TGGACGGAGTGTCCCCAGATTTGACATTTTCTATGTTCGGAAGGCTCTCGTGGAAAGAAGACAGAGAAGAGCCGCAGTCCTGGTAGAAGCGGAGGGGCTTGAGACCGATTGTTTGACGCCGCCGACCGTTCCAGCCATTCAGAACAAATTCCGTTTGTTGGATAGATCCGTGGCAATGCAGCTGGGGCTAGTGCCACCTAAGAAGACAACACAACCCCATGCCTTTGAAAATTCTTTCTTGGAACGTTAGGGGGTTGGGGCGGCCAGAAAAAAGAATGGGAGTGAGGAGTTTAGTTGCAGATGCTGGTGCGGATGTCTTTCTGCTACAAGAAACGAAGTTATCATCGGGTTTGGAAGTGGCTAAGAAGGGGTTGGACGGAGGTGGGAGATTTGATCTGGCTGATGTGGAAGCACAAGGAGCCTCGGGAGGTCTGATATCTGGATGGAAGAAAGATGCTTTTGAACTGCTGGACGAGGTGAAATCTCCGTCCTGCTTGTCGTTTCTTCTCCGACGGCGGTGTGATGGTATCGAGTTGCTTATAACAAATGTCTACGACCTAATGAATGGTGAGAGGGGAGCTCTGGCACATGAGCTTCAGTAGTTGGTTGACGTGAGAAGTGCGGCGATTTGACTTATTGGGGGAGACCTCAACGTCACTTTGATCCCTGACGATCGACCGCAGGGAGGGGGAGGCAGTGACCCCAGTTTTTGAGGAGTTTCGTGACATGATTCACCATTTGGGCCTATCGATCGTGACGCGGCCGGTTGTGCATTCACCTGGCGGAATATGCGATCTCGTTTTAGGCTTCACAATTCTTGCTCTCCCCCGATGGTGCTGAGGCGTTTCCACTTTCGCGGGCGTGGGCCCTTCCTTGCGCGCATTCGGACCATACTCCTATTTTATGGTCGTATGGGGAGGAACGACCGTCCAGATTTTTCTTCCGCTTTTAGCGAAGCTGGCTTTTGGAAGAGGGCTTCAGGGAGATGGTGGGGGCAACAATGGAGGGGGCTCATGGCGGAGGGCTCGACGGTCTCGAGGCTGGTGGCGAAGCTCTCGGCACTGAGGTCTTTCCTCACGTTTTTCGGGAAGGACCTAAGGAAGAGAAGGAAAGTGAAGAAAGTGGAGGCCCAGGCTGGGGTTGCTAAATTGGATGGCTAGATGACGCGAGAGGACTTGTCGACGCCGAATTCAAGGAAAGGCAGGATCTTCTCGAGGTGTTACTTTTTTGGAGATAGAAAAGAGGAGGTTGAGTGGCGCCAAAGATCCAGGAAGAAATGGCTTAAAGAGGGGGACACCAACACGAGATTCTTCCATTCCTTCGCATCAGGGCGACGAAGACGGAATTTCATTCAAGAAATCGTGGTGGGCGACGTTCGAACCTCGGGTGAGGCGGTGGTGGGAACTGCGTTGAGAGGGCATTTCGTCCAGGCAACGAGGAGAAGGAAGGGGGCCGGTTGGGGTTGGTTGGGGTCTGGTGCGGGGTCCCTATCCAATGCGCAGGCCGAGGGCCTTCTGGTGCCTTTCTCGGAGGAGGAGGCGCGGCGAGCTGTCTGGAGCTTGAATGTGGATGGGGCTCCGGGCCCGGATGGCTTCCCGGTGCTTTTTTACTGTGAGTTTTGGGATCTGGTGAAGGAAGAGGTGTTGGCCGTATTGAATGAGTTCAGAGAGGGAATAGAGGGTTGGAAAAGATTAACCGGGCACTGCTGTTCTTGTTGCCAAAGAAAGAAAATCCTCTGTATGTAGAAGACAACATACCTATTGCATTGTCCAACGTGATCTACCTCATTCTCGTGAAGATTTTGACGAACAGATTAAAGAAGGTTTAGATTCGATGGTGCTCCAGGGTCAATCCGCTTTCATCCCGGGTAGGCAGATGACGGATGGTCTTGTCATGACGTCGGAGATTTGCCTCGACTGGAAGTGGACAAAGAAGAAAGGTGCATTATGGAAAATTGACTACTCCAAGGCGTACGACTATGTCGACTGGAGGTTCTTGTGGCTCTCTCTAAGAAGGAGAGGCTTCCCAGAGTTGTGGATCGACTGGATAAAGCGATGCGTCACCACATCTTCCTTCGTCGTCCTGGTCAATGACAGACCGGAGGGCAGCTACTTCCAGCCGCAACGTGGTGTGAGGCAGGGTGTCCGCTAGCCCCCATGTTGTTCGTTCTGGTGGCCGACGGCTTGGGCGTCCTATTCAGGCAGGCTGTTGAGGTGGGCTGGTGCGAAGGTTTCTGAAGGGACGACATCTCCGTCCCATTGTTGCAATATGCGGACGAATCTCGCCGCCACCGAAGATCAAAATTCAAATGCAACAAATCTGGTTGATATTTTTGGCGAGCTTTGGGCATGAAGATGACGAAGTCGACGGTCGTCCCTTTCGGGCTCAACGAGGAGGAGCGTCTCACGCTCGCGAGGATATCACAGAATGCCCCCTAGGGGAGCTCCCCATCTCGTACCCGGGGCTCCCGCTGGCGGGTGGAAAAGTGAGGAGTGCTGATTGGGAAGCGGTTATTAGCCAGATGGAGCAGAGGTTGGCTGGGTGGAAAGCGGTCACCTTATCTAGGGGAGGGAAGCTGATCCTCCTGAAGCACGTTATATTGGCGATACCTATATTCTTCTTTTCTACTAGGTTAATGCCGGTGGGGGTGAAAAAGAAAGGTGGAATCTTTGATGCGGAGATTCTTCCGGGAAACAACAGGGACCAGATATGCACCTGGTTAAATGGGAGGAGGTCACGAGGGACCGCAACGAGGGCGGTCTTGGCATCAGGGACATGGATGTATGAATAGGGCGCTCATTGCCAAATGAGTGGTCTGCATCTGGGGCCCGTCTTCGTCGTTGGTTGCTAGATTGTTAAGAAGGATCTACAGAGTTAGAGGTGAACTGCGGGCAGATAGAGTGCGCTTCGAATCCCCGCTTTGGCTGGGATCCGAGAGATTCTTCCTGTTGTGACGCCGTGTCTCAAGCCGAATTTGGGGGATGGACACCTTTTTAGGTTCCAGCGGGATGACTGGACGGGAGAGGGCACCTTGGAGGGAGATATCCGCGCCTGTTCCCTCTTGCAGTTATGAAGGACGCTACGCTCTTCCCAAATGGCGGTGGATGGAACTTGGACGCCGCTCTTTTGGACCGAACTATCCGACCAACGGTCGGAGGAGTACTTAAGCATGTTGGCGGAGCTCCCGCCGCCAGGGGGGTTTCTCGCGTGGCCATGACCACTTCCAGTGGTTGGATAACAAGTTCTTTGTGAAGAGAGCCTATAGTGAATTGTGATCGCGGGTCGATGTCCAGGATGGAGAGCTAAATCAGAATATGAAAATCGTCTGGGCGGCGAAGATCCCAATCAGAGTCAAAGTCTTCCTTTGGTGCATGAGGCGAGGGCGGCTGTGTGACAATGCGAGAAAGGGACAACTGTTCAGTCTGGAGGACACTCGGTGCGACTGGTGCGAGGAAGCAGATGAGGATTCGGATCATCTCTTTTTCAGGTGCATGGACTCTCAGCGTGTATGGGAGGAGTTGGGAATGGCTAGGGTGGCAAGTGTGACGTCCTTGGCATTCTGGTCGTCCGTCCGGGTGATGGGTGCTAACTCTACAGACGACTGCTCGAAGGCTTTCGCGACTCTCTGGGCCATCTGGTTGGGGCGAAATGAGTTGATATTCAACAATCAGAGATTTTATTTTGAAAACGTGGTGGCTCACTGTAATGTGCTGTACAACTTCTGGCTCATACGTTTAATGTTCGGCATTGTACTTTAAGTTTTAATGTAATGAAACTCGCCTTGGCGGTGACTCCCAATAGGGGGCGCTCACCCATACTTATTCTAAAAAAAAGACGAGCGCTATACTTCTTGGGAAGAAGATGATGTGTGGGCTCGTGTTTGGCTTTCTGGGACTCTCATCACGGAAATTGCCAAATGACATCATCACTCAAACCCACTGCTAAAGCTATGTACGATATATTGGCCACTACATACTCACGAGGGAGAAATGAGACCAAAGTTCTCCAACTAGAGTTTGGCATCTTCAACACGAAGTAAAACATTCGTCCTCTACATCTACTCGTGCATGAGAGGGATGTTCGAGAAGCTTCACGTCTATATACCCCTTATTACGAGCCTGGAGCAATATCAACTTTACAGAAATACGACAATTGTTGGAGCGTTTCTCATTGGCCTTGATTCTGAATATGAAGCTGCTCGATCTCAACTTATGTTAGAAACTTCTATTCCTCGTATGGAGGAAGTTTATAGTCATCTAAGCCGTTCATCTATCTCTTCTAGCACACCATCTCATACCAGCTCTGCCATTGTAGCGTCTTGCGGAAAGAGGTGGATCTTCACCATTCAGTAGGCATGGTGTCCGTGATCAGGGCACCAATGTACCACATCCTCAGTGTGCGTATTATTTCTGGTTGGCCACACTGAGGAGGCATTCTATCAAAATGTATGGCTGTCATGCATCTTCCCGAGTTGTTGAGCAAGTGGGCAACCCTGCTGTCCACACTGAGCAGAGGTATGCAGATCTCACTGCTAGACTGAGAGAGTTTATGTGGCTCTCTATGAGCCAAACTAGGTCCACACAGGAGCCTACTGACCCTGCAGCTGCTGCCAACACATCCGGTATCTCAAGTACAACTTCTAGTTCCAGAGTATGTCATATGTAAGTATTGCAGATTGGATTATGGATTGAGGAGCCTCACACCATCTTTGCGGTGATAGAGCTAAGTTTAGCAATCTCCATCCTTTTACATCCAACAAATCAATTGTAGTTGTAGATGGGATGCATTGGCCTATCACTGGCTAAAGGGAGATTAGGCTAACGCCATTGATGCATTTACATGATGTCTTTTATGCCCCAAACTTCTCCATGAATATGTTATCTATTAGTCAGATTACTAAGGACCTTAATTGTCATGCTGTTTTTGACCATCATCTCTTGTTTTTCAGGATATTCTCACAAGTAGGGTAATTGGACGGGCCGTGAGCATGAGGGGCTCTACAAGCTGGTTTAATCTTCATTTGCTAGTGCTGCGTCTATTTCATTTGGATTAGTTCCACCCAATCTTTGGCATGCTCAATTAACCCTATAATCTAATCGTTTGCTGATCGCACTCGAATCTTGGGTGCTAAAACGTGTGAAAACAGTGTTGTTGCACGACACGATCTTAGCTCAAATCAATAATAAACACTACACGGAGAAGTGTGTGTGTCTAGCGGTGAGTATCGGGTCGAACCACATAGAGGCTTATGCGAGGGTTGTGTTTCCTTTTTATATATGCAATTTTTTTTTACAAACTAATTATTTTAATAGATGATGAATGTCATGCAAATGATCACGAAGCAAGCATTCATTCAAGAAACTTAGCAAGGCAAGTAACTGTAAGTAGATCAAGTTATCTAACTCGAATAATCAGTTGAACAACCCTTGCTATTATAAAAAGAAGTTATGATCGAGGATACAATGTGGATGCTCTAACGTTTTAAGCTATAACAACTTAGAAAAGAATTGGATTATGGGAGTAGCAATGCAATACAAGCAAGACTTAAAAGGATGCGAAGAAATCAAAGATTAAAAAACACATATAGTAGGGGAGAGAGCTGAAGTAAGGGTTTAACATGACTCCCTTTGGTGTTGTTCGAGAGATCTTGATCACGGTGGGTGTGGAGGTGTTGAGTGTGCAAGGTCCTACTCGTCGGTGTGTATCCCCAGAGCTCATATATGATGGCCTCTCTCCATGTGAAAGCCCTCTCCTCGCACAACGCAAAGGGAGCAATCTCCCAGTTCTTGCTCGAGAAGATGATGCAGTGGATGAACCTACAACAAAAGAAATGTAAAGATGCAAAGAATTGAATATGATAATTGAAATTAAAAGAAACATATCATGACACATCATAAAATGCCTAAGAGAACATAAAAATCAAAACAAGAAGATAAAATGGAGAAGTTATCCCTGGATCGAGTTGCAAGCACATGAGCAAATGATCTCTCCCTCACGTGCAGAATGGAGAGGCCATGTATATGTTCCTACTGCTATATGCACACAATCACCACAGATCAACAATGTTCCCCACAACCTTGAAGCTCCAGGTATAGCCCTTATTTAGGCTCTCTCCCTTAGCCAAAAGATGAAGGTGCAGGTTGTATGGTAGTGGCTTAAATAGAAGGAGGCATGGTTTGTGCTGAGACAATGATGAATATTTTATGTCATAGAGCATGATGGTTGCCGTGGGATATAAGGTGTTGCAAATATGGAACAAATCTTGCTGAAGATACATTGCTGATAAAAATGAGAACATTATCACTGCAAGCATATGAGGTATGGGAACTCTGCTGTGAAGTATTTGCCCGTGACAAACCTATTCAACTTGTAATATTTAAGTACTTCCCTTTTTGATCTTCTAAGGATCATATGGCTTTTGAAGCTCACATGTGAGGCTTCAAATAAAGTTGTATCACATGAAGATTCATGACGATAAGATATAGAAATCAGTTTTATGAGAAGCATGGACTGCTTTTGTCATGCCTTCTTGCTTCCTAGGGATCGTGATTGAACTCCGTCCATTCCAGCGAAGTTCTTGTGTCATGGAGCGGGTGAGAACTGGGGCTTTGAGTTTAATATTAGGGTCATTTAGAGGCATGAGATGAGATAAAGATCAGTGCATGTATGGTTTGCTGCAGGCATGTCAGAATGGGAGAGGAACTGAGGTTCTTTTCATACGTAAAAATGGAGTTTCAAATAATGTCAAATTCAGAAACCTCCTTCACAACAGTTTTAGTCCTATCAATTATGTTTCATATGCCACCAAAATCATCATGTTTCGTCAAGAGAATCAACGGAAATTGATTTTTGAAGATCATGCGATGTTACTGTACAGTAGCGGAATAAGAATACAATTGCCCACTTTAACCTCCTGAATCAAGGTCGATTCAAGATGGATTCTCAAAATTATCGACTCTATTATGTATATGATCAAAATATCTTTGTAGGAAATTTGAAATGAACAAAAATCATGCTCACATGTGCTTGGAATCTTTATTTTAAGGAGCTTGTGTTTACAGCTCTTAGTGCATATTTTTGCAGCAGAACATGGTACTGGGATGACTATGAGTTAGCATTTCGAGGTCAAAAAGATGTGATACCACAAAGTTTCCTTAATAAAAGTTGTAGTTGGTTCTAAGATCTTTCTAATGCATATGTAATCACTCAAATCCATTAAGAATCGTAGCGGGAATATACTTCCAAATATGGCTACTCGAAATGGTTTTGTGAATAACAATGGCAGGTGGGAAGATCGTGTGGCCTCTCTAGGCGGCACACCTTCTCTCCTCTCGGATCTCGCACAGGCAACGCGAGATACCTCGATCTCCTCTAGGCGGGCTCGGTGAAGACGCCGCCGCCCCTTCAAGACTTCGAACAGGCAACGACTCATAGGCGGCGATGACTCCCATAGGCGGCGACATGCTTCCTCCATCGCAACTCCAACAACAGAAACTCCAACATCCGCCCTCCTTCATCACAGCTCCAGGCGGAGATCAGCCACCGCGCGACTCCAGGCAACGGAGCCCCACCGCACGGCTCTACCGGCTTCAGGCAGAGGAAGTCCCTAGCGGGGGCGACAGTCGTGAGATGGGGTTTCCCATCGTGGAAACCCTAAGGATTGTCAATAGAAAAGGCTCGATGGTCCTCGTGTATTAAAAAAAGAGTGCTTATCTTAGGCCCAACGGGTCTGTTTTGTTAAAAAAAATGAAGAAAAAGAGAGAGGGAAGTGGGCTGTCAGTAAAAAATGGGATGAGAGATATGGGCCCAAAATTGGCCGAGAGTTTTAAAAAATGAAAAAATGAGAATTTCTTTTGAAAAAGGAACATACAAAAAAATCGTACGGGAAAAAAAGAAGAAAGGAAAGTCGTAAAAAAATGATGATATGACTTATTTAAAAAAATTGTGACAGCTATTTTAAAAAAATGACGATGAAATGAAATAGCTGAGAGAAAATGATTTAGTTTTATTTTTCAATGGAAAATCAGGATTTTTTTCGTCGGCTTATTGGTTTCATGTTTTCCCCATCTTTGTTGTCTTCTCCCAACTTTGTCGATGTCACTGTTTTTTCCGACAAGTATGAGAGAAAGGCGAAGTATGATGTAAAGTTCTACAGGCCAGTTCGTCAGATTCCAGATTTTCCAGTCATAGGCAGGCTAGATTTTCCAGACTCTACAGTTGTTCAGACTCGACGTTCAGATGATTTCGGAGTCTGCAGTTCGATGTGCACATGTGTGCCATCAGTTGTGAGATTCCCATCTTTTCTGGTTGGCTCAGAGTTTTCATGTGATCCATAGGGACTCCAGAGTAGAGATCCCATTCCCTATGCCATGTGGGCTAGGGTTTTCATATGGTTTTCTTAGGGACTCTAGAGTAGAGATCCCATTCTATGAGCCAGTATGGGAGAGACCTAGTTCTCCGACGAGGGGACTCTCAGACTCCATTCTCCAGTGAATGTGGACTCCGACGAGGATGTTTTCTACGATCTTTTTAGTTCGGCCCTTTCAGGGATGGAGCAGTTGCCCACATGATCCAATCTTCTACATGTGGCGGGCCAGAGTTCTCCAGGTGGAGATTCATTCAGTTTTAGTGGCTCTGACAGGCGCAGTTCAGAGCACACCCGGTTTGACTCACACTCCAGCCCAGTGTTCCTCCTTACCTGCACATCATGAGAAGCAACGTCCTCGACAACAGTCGACAATTATGCGCGTTGAGTTGATATTGTCCGTAGTATCCTGTAGCGTGAGTTTGAGATTTCTTTTTGTTTATCCAAGCTGAGCATTGCATGCTCCAGCTTGAGGGGGAGTGTTGAGTATGTTGTGTATGCGTCACTTATGTGGACAGTTGTTTAGTCCCCATATCTACCAGTTATGGGAATAGGAGACTCAATGGGGGCTATATAAGAAGCCCTACACCCTCTGTATTCAGTGAGAAAGTGCAATGCATAAATCAACCCTTTGAGACGTTCTCCTGTGGTTTCATCCGCTCCTTAGGGAGTAGGGTTCCACGTTAAAATCCGGTGTTTTTCATTACTGCAACTGGACATGAGTCTCCACTTGGAGAACTCTAGCCAACCACATTATGTGGACAAGGTTATTTTTATATAGGCACTCTCCACTTGGAGAACTCTGGCCTGCTTGTCAGAGTCACTGCAACTGGAAATGAGTAGGCATGTCCAAAATCTTCTCTTCCTAGATCGAGATCCGATCACACACCTCTATTTTTGGACACTTCCAGTGGCATAGGTTACTCTTCCTCCGTCAGATTCGAGCAGTGCTA